>JAXGGA010008934.1:0-54063 GCA_038373865.1 Uloborus plumipes
AATAACGAATGTTCCATGAAAACGCGCTCCAATAATCATGACCTTTTGGAACTCTGACTGGTCTGACATTCCGACTAACAACAGACAGTTCGATAAACGCATGCCACGCAAGTAACTGCTTTTGAAAGCCCGATACCTGCCTCTTTAGGCACATTAGGTGGCACACTTCTGTTGCATGTGGCGTGGTTGTACTGCCTCAAGAAATGCTTCGTAATTTTTCACAGGTGTTCGTACTACTTTGTACCCCACCCGTATGTGATTTAATGAATATACTTAAACGCTTGAGCTTGAAATGGCGTTGAGCCTTTATACAAAAAAAAAAAACTTTCTTTTGTTTGAACAGATATATCCTCAGTGTATCAACACAACACAGTCTAGATATTCTAACGAACTGATCGGGGTTTTTGATCAATGAACAGACACAATAGATGGTCGTCTTTTGCAATACTAGAGGTAGCCCCAGCAGATTTGGATTGATAACTATTGCCGCTGATGGCGTGCTATAGGAGCTATCTGAGGCATTTCAATCAATAATGCTTAATGAGGTATCTCAAAAGAATGTGCTGCCTCATTAACACAAAATTTCATAAAAGCTGATTTTATCAGGTCCTTGCAATAGCTGCTTTCGTACTCTTTTTTTTTCCATCTTCCCCGTTCGCCTTTGCGCTCCATAAGATTTTCGGTACTTTTTATCTTACTTTCTCACTGAAGTTGAGCGAGCATGATGGATATTCCAGGTGATGGAATTCCTAATGCGGCGAAAATAACTTCCCAAGCGTTACAATATACATGAGCGCAAAAATAACACGAAAAGTTCAAATAAAAGATGATGGAAATTTTCGAATTTTCTAAAAGTGAACATTTGTTTCCGTTGTTTTTGGCTTCGTTCAGAATAAATGCCTGATATTGGAGAGCTGTCATCAGGGTTGCAGAGTCGGAAAGAAAAGGATCGACTCCGACTCCTGAAATTGCGAAACCTTCGACTCCGACTCTTACTACGTAGAGTTGGCAGAGTTGAGAACTCGGAGGAAAATAGACTAACTCCAACCCTTAGGACCCGCATCGCCATCAGACAGACTAACCTGCTGTATCTCTTTAGTAACAGTTTCATTTTCCTTCTTTATAACTGACTCATAGAATCACTTAGGGGAAGTTGGACCGCTTACACATTACTCCTTACGGTAATCTCGAGCTGTCTGCATTTTTATTGGAAACCATTAACTTTAGAATATTATCTGGTTTCAAAGGAGACATTGTAAAATTCCACAATTTAAAAAAAATGATGCCTTACCAGGTTTTACATAGGCCAGACAGACTTAATAGTTTTTTAACAATCTGTGTCTTCCGCTAAGCAACTCTCCTAACAATGTGGTTTATGATGCAAGTAGGTTAATGGTTTTTTTTTCTTCCTTAACTGATCTCATCTTAGTGTAATTCTACGAAATATATCACTCGTCTGACGCAATTTCATAGATACAATTCTGCTGGTATATTTTCTAAAATTCGCTTTAGTATCACTTCGTATTGAAACAGAGCTTTTTCCGTTAGTTAACTATTACTGAAACTCAACTCTTCTTTGGCTTGTTTTTAAAAATTATAACTATTTTTTGTCAATCAGGACTTTCCCCCTTGATCTTAACAGTCTTTTGTCTCCCCAACCCCTATCTTGTTCCTTTTGGCGATCGATATGCAAATATACCACTGTTTTCACAGGTATACATAAGGTGACCGTAAGTCTCGTTTTGAAAGGGATAGTCCCGATTTCAGATATCCTGTTCCGTTGTCCTCACAGGTTCAGAAATATACCGTTTTTAATGTGGTAAAACGGAACACCGAATGCTTCAACCAAAAGTCACTGGGTGAAGCTGTTTTCGCATTTTCATACCAATAAATTAAATCATACTTAATTATTTAACGTAATTTTAGGTGGTCCCGACCCGATTGCACTGGCAGAAAATATATTTTTGTCTGTGAGTAATTTGTCGGCTAGCGAAAAAGCTCAGTTACAAACTGTTGCTCTTAAAGCAAAAGTTGGCCAAGAATTTCATTCTTTCTTAAAATCGGCACTGAATGTACTCAAGCAAATTTGTACATTGAAAAATAATATCAATTCTTTTCTGTTAAGTGTTCAGTTTTGCTTTTATCTATCATAAACCATATATTAATAACAAACATTCAAAAAAAAAAAAAAAAAAACATTCAAATTCACAAGTGAAGACTCATAAAATTGATAAAAATCCGGTTTTGAGGAAAATAAATAAATAGTCACCTTAGGTTTTCGCTACATTGCCCTGTTTATTATTTTTTTTTAAACCTTAAAGAGCCGGGCGGTACACATGCTGTACTGTAACTTTTTTTTTTTTTAGAGGACTACGGGGTTAGATTTTCACTCGAACCCTTTGGAGCCGGGGATTTTTTCAAGGTTTCATACGTCTAGTACGACAGTTTATACCTTCTCTTTTCAATGGAAAAGAAATCTGTGGTTCAACTGTCGTACTACCTGGGTCGAAAGAAAAATTTCTAAAAAACAGCCCGGATCCAAAAGATTAACTCACCTTTCTTATATATAAGCAACTGTCATTTCTTAATTTCTCTCATGCTTATTAAGCAAAAGCCCTGCTACCATAGAAATTGAAAAAACTTTATATGTTTCGCATAAATGATTACCATGAATTTTGGCAAAATTTAAACCGTGAAATTTCTAAAATCATTAGTTTGAGCCATTACTAAATTCCAGCTTCCGTATAATAAAATAATTTTCGGATATTTTACAATAATCTCGTAAAATATGAATCATTAAAATTACTCGTAGTAATAAATTTGATTTTCCGTTTCAACCTCAAAAGCGTGGAAAAACTTTTGCACTGTTCACCTCCAGTTAATTGGAACACTTAAATAGGACAAAAGGAAATCCAGGTTATGAATGATAATATATTTTTCTTTTTGATTGTTTTCTTATAGTCACTGTTATTATTTTATTTTAAAATGATTTCACATTGATCTCAAATAAACTCTCAACTTCAAGCCCGAAAAGAAAAACGTATCGTAAAAAACGTAGCTCAGAGCAAGTTTTTATAAGTCTCTTAGTATTCCACTTGGCCACTGTGTTGAATAAAAAGTTCTTTAGAAACTTAATTTCTGTTTTAATTTTATATCTTGGATTATCCCGTTTTTGTAAAATTATTGGTGGAATTTATAATTCCACCAATTTAAATATGCATTTCAAAAAAAAAAAAAACTTTATAAAAAAAAAAAAAAAAGTAAAACCGACTTCAAAAACACAGCTGAAAATTTCTCTAAAAAGTAAAAAATAAATGTATTCTTTGAACACCCTCGATACTACTTTTAAACATGAGTTTTGAAGTCGGTGTCGAAACAGTTAATAAAATCATTCTTACCCATTGATTGTACCATTTGTTTGATTTTTCCCTTCAAAAAACATTTGAAATTGAGAATGAAACATTTTTGTTGTTTTTATTATGAAACACGTAACTGAAAAATGGGTACGAATGATTTTATTAACTGTTTCGACACCGACTTCAAAACTCATGTTTAAAAGTAGTATCGATGGTGTTCAAAGAATAAATTTATTTTTTACTTTTCAGAGCAATTTTCAGCTGTGTTTTTGAAGTCGGTTTTACTTTTTCTTATAAAATTTTATTTTTATTTCATTCTTTTCAGTGTAAATGTATACCCGAAATAGTGTCATGTTGCCATCGTGATGCTTCATCTCACTTTATTAAAGCGTCTGAAATTTTAAGCGATTGCCACTAAAAACATTTTTTTTTCTTTTTATATGATTTATTTCTATGCTGATTTAATTAAAACATTTTTAAATTACTAGTTTTTCACCCGATTATGCGGCTAAAACTGGCTAACAGGTTAATCCGCAAAGTAACCATTTACCGCCGATTCATTAGTGCATCACTAACTTAAAAATTTAAAAGTTTAGGTGATGGGAGCCTGGAAATATATTTTTTTAAAAATTGGGGTACTCAGGACTAAATATATTCTATCAGTAAAACTGCGGTTTGCATGCCGCATAATTGTTTGACGTAGGCAGTGCATTTTTTTCTGCTGCTTGAAAATCCACCGACTCCGTCGAGGATTGAACTCAAGCTCTTGCGAATGAGAGCCCAGCGTCTTACCGCTAGGCCACTCCATCGGCGAGCTACTGTGACCTAATAAACATCAAATAGCAAGAGTGTGCGCGTGAAATTTGAAATTCAATTCATGCACAAAGAGGGTGCGTATGAACGGAATTCTAAAGATTTCCCTCAATTTCTTCAGAATTCCGTTCTCAAACCCCGCATCATGGGACATGGGACCACCAGGGAGGTGTACCCTTTCCAACAAAATAAAAAAAAAAAAATATCAAAATCGGCCTATTCAGTAAAAAGTTATGCGTGGTCATACATTTAAAAAAATATATACCGGTTAACCAGAGAACCTCCTCCGTTTTTTCGTCGGTTAAAAAGCATGAAATTTAAAACTTGAACATTACGGATACAGTGCCGTAATGGTGGAAAGGTTAGGATTCTGGGAGAAGTGCAAACATATCTATTTATATTCTAATTTAATTGATGGATAATTAGACTACACATCTTTAAGAATTTCGAGGCGTCTCCACCCTTACTTTAATAATAAATTACAAAGGTTGTTTGAATTAATAATTCTAGCAAATATTTAAATGATGTCCGTAAATTATCAGTTGCTCCATTTGAGGATAATGATAGTGAACTACAATGAAGTAAATCTTTGCATTAAAATTGCTAGAAGCGGAAATATCATCAAAATTATGTAAAACGACATTTTGAACCTGAAAAACAAGTATGGAGGTCAACAATTACGCTAGAAAATACATTTTTCAAAGAATGGTATTAAAATGGGAATCAGCAAAAAAAGTGCGTAGGAATTCTATTGACTTTAAGAATTTTCTTTATGGTTCGAAATGGAAGTGCTAGAATAAAATTCACGTTTTATTATTAGAAGATTGAAGTCGATTCATCAATCAATATTAATTGGACATTTTTTTTTCTCCTTTGATGTTGATTTTACAAGTCTTGTTGTCGTCAAAGTAGGGTTGCAGAAGGATAAAATTACAGTAATTTGAGGATCGTTATCAATCTCATCAAAACCTGTTGGGCTTAAATATTTGGCCAAAGGCGTGCTGGAGTTCAGGCAGAAAAGTAACGTTTTTGAGCAGTACAGCTCAGGTGAAAATGAAGTTTTTTCGAAAAATATGGTTGAAAATTAATTATGTTTAAATCAGACATAAACGTGTTATTTATTTATTTATTTATTTATTTTTTATTCACAACAGTCTGAATAATATGGCATTTAAACAGTAGGATTTTTCCTTTTTAAAATTTAAAGAGTGAAATGTTATTAAAGCCTTTTTTTAGCAAATGGTCTTTCCAAGTTCAAGTTATTTTCTCCCTAATAAATATATATTTTTTTAGGAATCATTTTAATATACTTCTTACTTACAAATCTGAATCCCTCTTCTTGCTCATTCATTTTACAATGCAGTATTACTTCGATTTTGATCTTCTATAAATATGTTTTTCAGACTAATTCGTTCCATGGAATAATCAGTGCTGTCATTTTGTCGGGATTGAATGAACACGTGCACGACGTCCTTTTTGCCTCTCCCAGTTATCAACAGGAAATAATAAGTGCGGGAGGGTCCGCGCTAAAGGGGATTATGGGTCGGGATTGTCGCCAGATGTCCTGCACATTGTCCCCATGGGGGGCGACAGGGGAGGGTGACGGTTGTCGCGTGTTCACTCTCTCTCTCTCTCTCTCCAAAGAAAACAATTTTAGAGGACCGTTACAAGGCTTCAACCCCAAAAACATGGGCGAAATGGGGTTTCAAAGGTTTATGAACTGTGCCTCAATTACGATTTGGTTAGGAGGTAGACCTTTTGTATAAAATACAAAACATCAAGCAAAAAACAATATTCACCCTGTTTTACCCCCCCCCCCTCTCCCCAGAAGAAAACTTCTAGAGGATAACCTTCTGGCAACCTGTTTATTTACTTTAGGTATATTTTTTTCATGAACACAGTTTACTGGTCCAAGCTTGCTTGACAGATGGTTATTGTAGTCCGTCAGAGATATATTTCCTCTCCCCACTCCCTTTTTAGCCTACCTACTTTCCAGTTTAAGTAAAAGAAAGACGATAAACGCATTAAAAGTGGCTTAATGCTTCTTAAAAATGTCATAAGTCCAAAAAAGTCAAAATAAAAGAAAATGAATAAATGAATGTCGAAAAATTAAAAATTGGAAAGTAGGGTTTTGAAATGGGGAAAAATGCATGTATCTGTCGGTCTGTTTCCCCCCCCCAATAACTTTTGAAGATCAGATGCTAAAATACCGATGTCGCTGTACGGGCAAGTAGACTCGTTTAATTCTTGACATAACTTCTTGTTTTGTATTAAGTTTTCTACACGCAGTTTCGTATTAGCAGTGAAGATCGCAGATCACACCAACGTAGTGCAATTTATTTTTCTGTCTTTAGCGAGTCTGTTTCTTAATAGTGTTAAAATGAGTGTTGTTGTTGATAGAACTGCTATAAATCTATTTACAGGGAAATTTATTAAGTCTATAGAGCTCTCGAGCAGAGTAGACACCACTCAAGTAGTCTATAATAACAGCTGGATTTCCGCCTTCAAGATTTCAGTAATGTACCAATGTACCTAAAACGAAGATTCTTATCGTATCTCATAGGCAATTAAATAACTCTTTCTCATGAACGCGAAAGCATATAAATGTGACAGTTTATTGTGGAAGTGGGGCAAATCCATCTTTCGTTCTGAATGAAGAGCTGAAACTTTCATCTCCCAAATGTTAGGGTTTTTTTTACTCTAAATTGTTACAGGAGGAAAAAATCATGCCCCCCCCCCCCTACATTTTATCTATAATAAAATTACTACTGTCTTCTTTAAAAAAAAAAAAAAAAAGATGGACTTGCCCCATTTGAACGGCTTATATAAATGCGATTAAACGTTTTTTCTTATTCACATTCTTATTAGCACACTATTAATTATCAAATTTCGTGGTGGTTGTCAAATAATATATATTTATTAAAAGAAAATAATCCATCCTGTTATTTTATAAGTTTTTTCTTCTGACAATTTTTTTAATCCCTCTCCCCTCCCCAGAGGAAAGGGAAAAAAGAACATTTGAACTGAAAATAAAGTTATTTCCCGGGGAAGAAAAACAGTTGCGAAACAAATCCTTATACTTGGAAGTGTCTTTGAGGCTTTTAAATGTTTAGTTGCCGTTTCAAGGATTAAAATTTCACTCTCCAACAATAAAAATAAAAACAATATTCTTGTCAATTGATTTTTTTATTGAGTCATGCCTCAACTTTTCTCACTAAGCTTTACCACTTTCAAAGAATTCTCACGCTTTTGAGTAAATATACTACAAATAATCTTTTTTTTTTTCCATTTACAATACAACATGTGGCTAGTAATAGACATCCGGTATCAATCATCACTCGTATGTTTAGAAGAAAAAAATCCATACTCATTCTCTTGGGTACAGTGCTCCCCTTGTTATAATAGAACTCGTATAGATTCTGGAATGGAGTTCTAAACCATCAATCACTTTTCCCGCTCGCGATCTGTGAATTGTGAACGCGAGCACCAAACACAGAGGCAGAAACAAAAGCAATTACGAACACGTTTTTTTAAGAAGCAGTTCTTGCCCGTAAATTGCTCACAATGCAGAACAAAGAGAAAAACTTAAGCATCTGCGTTTTTCGAAAGCTGATCCTGCATACAATTTTATTTGTTCATGCATGCCCGAGTTACAACATGCAGTCATGATATACTAGACATACATCCATGAACACATTTTTTATTGCACTCAAGCATGTATAGATTAGTAAATAAAATAAAAAATAAAAGTTATACCAATACCATAGAGCAGCGTTATCCTAACTGTGGATCTCCTGCTAGGGCAGATCTAGAAATGTTCATAGGAGACGAGACGATTAATTTCATTATGTATCCTTAACCAACACGTCTTCGTCTTGGTTTACTGTCTGTCCACGAAAGCCGTGCCTGGCACTCGCGAACAGTTCCACTTAAAAAAGGGTAGATGGGTTGTGCGTGATAACTTTTAGAAGTTTTCAATTTAAAACTTGAATTTGCTATCCTTTTGATATATTCAACTCATGTATTTGAAATCAGCATCGTTCCACATTGTTTGATACGGCTCAAAATGCTTTTTATTGTCCTTCCCCTTATTGCTATCTTACCTAACACCCCCTATTTTGGTAAGATCAGAGAAGACCTGACGCATGCGTAAATGCGCGGAAGGTTTTATCAAAGAAGATCAGACAGTACGAATATTGACCTCTATAATTTGGATTTCAATTGCAAAACGTACCCCGAGGAACGTCCTAAACCCTAAACCTCCCTTCTCATAGCATCAAAGACAGTCTAAAAATGCCTGTTATGAACTTCAATATTGAAAATTACCAGTGGTGAGTCCCATTAAGGAGAGCCGATTGTCTTTTGAAGGGTGTAGTTTACCGGAAAACAGTCATAGTATTGTATGATAATTAAAGGATTGCTTTGCAGTTTAAATTTCTAATTTTAAGTCCTAAAATTAATATTACGTATAAAGTAAAAAATATCATAAGCAAAGAAAGTCCAAAATTATACCTTTGAGATTCATAAAATGTTGTGCTGCGCATTGAATAAACACATTTAGAAAATAATCATCGGGCTTTTAAACCTAAGATGCAAATATTTTGAACCAGCTGCGTTGCCAGGCGTTTACGGTCGAAATCAAAAAATAAAATTTGTGTCAAATAACGGACGTTCAACAATCAATCAGGCTAAAATAAAAGGAGAGAGAGAGAAAAAAAGCTTTATAATTAGAATATTCCTTTATCCCGAAGTGTTCAATAGATCCCCAAACTCTTGAAACGGTTGTGGAAACTTTCTATAACTCGAAGCTTTTAGCCGGTCCCTTGGGACTTCAAGTTATCGAGACTCAGCTGATTTATCAATAAATTAAATTACCGGAAATAATTACGAAATGATATTTTCATCAGTGATGAAACGTAGTTTTGCGTTTATGTGCAGCAGCAGCATGCTTTTATTTCTCCCACTTTTTTTTTTTTTTTTTCAGAAGCCATCAGCTTCAACATACACGAGGACTGCGTACTATGCGCTTTGCTCCTGACAAACACAGGACAGATTTACGGAACAGAGAGGATGAAATAACATCCATGGGCAAGGCGGGATTCGAACCCGCGACCACTTTCTTACGAGGAGAGTACTCTACCTCTAGGCCCACGTGGCCCCTTTTCTTCCACTTTTTGACTATATTATTAGTTTTTTTTTTTTTAATATTTGTCTCAACTGCTGAATTTTGGGAAAACTTTTTCTGCTAGTAAGACAAAGGGTAATTTGTTGTCATCAAAAGTATTAGTTTGTTAACTTATCTCGCTATTAAGCTGTATATTTGGCAAGATAATATTTATCAATAATTGGCTTGAAAATTTGTATGGAAGAAAGGCATAGTAAACTGGAAACAGATTTTTACATCACCACACACAATTTTGGAAAGAAAGCGAAAGCGAATAAAAGAAGTTTCCAAAAATTTATTTAAGTTCATCCTAAATTTCATACTAAAGGGTTTACAAAAAGCAAGTATAAACTCGTCCTGATGAAGAGGAAGACTTTGCAGGCCCGTCATTTAGGGGGGTTAGGATAGGTCAATTGACGGAGGGGGGGGGCGTTCAAAAAGAAGGGGGCCTGGCTTTGTGAAATTTACATGCAGGTGGGCGTGGTTTCAGTTGCTTTTCTATAAAATTTACGTTGGGTTTGCACCCTTTGACCCCCCTATCCTTGGAAAAATTTGAAATGATATGCTTGAGTTCATGAGGATGATGTTAATATTGAAAGATGATACACACGTAAATATATGATTAAAAATAGAAAAATAAGCAAAAGGAAAATCATCGATGAAAACGAAAAATCATTGAGATTGAGATTATATTCAGGATTTTTGGGCTCCGTCTTGGAAAAACTACTTTCTGTTTTTCAAAAATGAAACATGAACAGCTATAGAAATTTTTTAAAAAATTAAAAAATTCTACGGCTGCAATCGGCTGTCGCGGAGGCCCTGCTGCAATCCCACAGCACTCTCCCCTTCCCCTTCTCCTCTGGATTCGCCACTCTTCGGTCGTGTTTCAGAAATATTTCTAACTTTTTTTTTTTCTGTGAAAAATTTTGTTTTCTCTTTCATTCTGACAAACAACATGACAAAATAATTTTCAATCAATTAATATTTAACTTAAAATAGAGAAAAAACCTATTTGTCTCCTTTATTCTCATGAACAACGTAAAAAAAAAACAGCTCGTTAATTAATCAATATTTAATTTTTTAAATTGAGAAAAAAGATCTCCGTCTCTTTTAAAATTTATATGCATTAATATTTTAAGACCCAGTTTCAATTCCTCTTTCCGTCTCTGAATGGAGAATTTTCCTTCCTCTTAGCCTTGATTGTTTTTCTGCCGACTCGAGTTATATCATTTTTCCTCTCTGCATCACCCATCTTCTCGTTTACATTTCTCTCCCTTTGTTAAGAACCATTTGGACTATTCCCGATGAACGAAGTTGTTTAAAGATCGAAAGAAAATATTTGGCGCATTATCTCCGTATTGGCAACAATGTACCACTTTGAGGAAAAATAAATCGAATATGTATAAAGAAAATACCAACTGATAAATATGTGTTTTTTAATTCAGTGTTCGGTAAGACGAGATTTTGCAACTGAACTCAACATTAGAATTAAAAAAAATCGAAACTTATTTCATTTATTACCTTTGAAGAAAGCATGAATTAATCTGCAAATACTGGTTTTTTTAAAATCTGAAACTAGCAGCATTAACCACTTTTAAGTACCTAATTCGAAGCAATAAAACTATTTTTTAACAATATAAACACAAATGTTTCTGTGTGTGTGTGTGATGTAAAGTTTTGTTCTATTTTATGAAGTTTTTTGTGAAATATTGACAAGTCATCCAGTTGGCGTTTTTCTGTTACTTAACTGGCGAGAAATCTTTCTGCTTCTAGCAACCCTATTACTCACTTTGCGACTCGCACGAGAGATGAACGCGTGGTTGTGTAGTAAACTTGTTCCAAGGTTGTGGCAGTTGCGAGGAGTTACCGAACAAAAGTTTTAACAACGCAATTCGCACAACTGTTTTTTGAATGAGTTAAATAACCACAATATTTACATGATACGAAAATTTTAATATTTATTTCAAAAGAAGTTTCTGAAAAATGCTTTAACCGCAACGGATACTCACAAAACTTTCCTTTGAAGAACGCCGTAACAAAGAGTGATATAAAAATGTTAAGTTCTTAATTAATTCTACCATGCAACGAAGGTAATAAATAATGGGTGTAACAGAGAATGCTTGTGTGGTTTTTTAACGTGATTCAGCAAAATCTAGAATCGTTTTAGTTGTGAATAAATATCCTTCGTAAAGTCTATTTTTAATTTTATATTTAAACTTCGTTTCAAGGAACCTGTATATTTTTGATTGTATCAAGATGTGATCAAAAACTGGTGAAAGTGTTTATTGTATCATGGATAAAGAAATAAAATTCAAGCATGGTGACCTATTTATGAGAAAGGTTTGTAGTTCAGTGTCGCAGACTATTTGCACTTTTTACACTGTTTCCGGTAAAGATCGTTTAAAGACACGTTTCTTCCGGCTAATGCACAGGTTCTGTACATTATCTACGTTGACATTATCCTATTGTGTTCTTTGAGACGCAATCTAAATAAAGTAGATCAATGACAGAGATTTTTCTAAATTGTGGAGTACTTGAATGGTTTTCAATCGCATGGAGCAAACGCCTGGCAGGAATTCTGAAATGTGCCAAGCTTCGACTGATTTTCGTACCAAGCCAGAATCAGATGATGAATTCAAGTGGGAAGAATTTTTCGGTAAGATTTATATTCATTTTTAATAGAATTGAAAATTATTCCGTTTCCTCATGATTGCTTTGGTAAGTTAAAAGTATTCTTTTTGATGAGTTGCATTAGGTGCAGGTGAATTATTTGGGAGAGTGGTGGCGGTTGCCACCAAAGTTGAGGAATCAATGGATTTTCATGTATGTGTATTAGGTTTTACTTTTTAGTTGATGTTAAATGCATTGATCATGAGCATATATATATATGCTCAGAGAAAAATAAAGAAATTAAATAGGCCTAGAGAAGCAAGTTATCAGTTACATGATGAGTTTTCTGCTTTATTGTCTCTGGTACTTTTCATTTTCCCCGAAGAATACAAAGTGACACACTCGGACAATTGTGATTGCAATATTTTGGTGTAAGAAAAATGTAGCTTAAACATTGTCCAGCTATTCTTTTAGCTGCAAATTTAAACAGGGTAATTTAATTAAAAACACATTTGTCTAAACCATTTGTTTTTTTATAAACCATGCTGTTTTTTTTTATTGAATTTAACTAAATCTTTTCCCCCCTAATGTTTTCATGAATTTTACTCATCACTGAAAAATGTAAAATTAAACTAATACAAAGTAATCAGCAAAGCTTTAGCGATAGGTGGCATATATCATTATTTTTTGGGACAATAACAGATTTAAATTACAATGAGTCGGGAAAGAAAGTTTCCTATGCATTACTTTAGGCATCAAATTTGACACCTAGGGTTGGAAATTTGGGAGTGAAATCAAAATTTTTGATCACAAAATATTTTATTTCAAACTTGAATATACATAATTTGCTTGATTACAAAAGATTCATAGATAATATATTTTGTTTTATTGATGCAACCCACAGTGCTCGATCTTAAATCTGTACACATATAGTAGAAAAAAATCAAGCAAGTTGAAGAGCACTTAGAGTGTTCTAAAATGTCTTGGAAAATTTTTATCATCATATAACATGACAGTGTGAGAAAGAGAAATAAGATGTATCAAATTTGAAAAACAGAAAATATCTGTGCAACACAGCACTTAAAGGAAAAATTAATTCGAAATCTTTTCCTTTTAAGAAATTTCTTTTGATCCCAATTTAAGATGAAGCCTGCTCACATGAATGGTGAAAGAGTCATTAAACATTAATTTTCACGTCTTAGTCTGTCTGGAATGTGTTTAAAGAATATTTTCATTATTTGGATTTGTATTGTCAAAAATAAGAAACAAATTATGATTGGGTACTTTTTCAGCTGATTTTTTTTATTTAAAACTTTCAAATAAATGTAATTTTTTTCAATGGAGAAATTGTTTTCCTAAGCATTTTGAATAATGAAAAATCACAAATCACGTTGTTTTGAGGTCACTTGTAAAATTAAGGCATTTAAACTGCTGATGTCAAGTTGATTATGTCCAGTATCCTCGCAATTTTTATTTACAGTTGACTTAGATAAGGCGTAAAACTGCATGCAAACTCAAATTATTTTTTAAAAACTTTCGGTAGAAACATTAGGTTATCTGAGTCTTATACTGCAGTCACACAAAAGCAAAAATATAAAGGTATGGTATAATATAAGTGGAGGTCCATTACCAGCTGGGTATCTAATATATTATGATTAATAAATGTCTGTTTCATATAATGCTGTTGCCACATAAATCAACAAAATTAAGACATGTTGCAGATCGAAAACGGGATAAACAAAGTTTTTTAAGAAAACGCCAAAACTATCTACAGATTTATGTTGTCCCATTTTGTCCGCTCTGGGAAAAATCCTGGAAAAAAAAAAAAACGCTCCCAACAAAATATCATTTTGTCCATTTCATTTACTTGTTTCTGAAAATATGATATTCTAGACTAAAAAAGAATAACTTAGCAATAAAAAAAATATATATATTGATTCTTTCCACTGAAGGAATATTTTTGTATGAAATTATTGCACATGAAGTTGTATATGTGCACAATATTATATGAAAGATTGATTAATTTATTTAAAAGCTTTTTTATGGTACCATTCCTAGAACAGACACATCTTAACATAATGTTTTAATGCATAGCAACCATAAAAATATATACATTTCTGTTAAACAGGGTTGGCAAGGTTTTGGACAGAACAGTAAAAACCACGGTTTAAACCATGGTTTAAACCGTCCTGTCCAAAACCCATGTGTCCAAAACTGTCCTAAACTGTCCAAAACTACATTTTTAGTACAATTTTATATTTTGAACAAATATCAAAAGCCAAAAATTATACTTGAAGTTAAGACTTAATTTATTTAATGCAAACATTTAAATATGTACATAAAAACATATATAAGATTTTCAGCTGATACTAATCTAGCTACTTAGAAGTTACTATTCTTCATAAAAAAATGAATTAGTTCTCATAAGTTTACATTATTTTATTTTTAATGCTAGCTAAACTTCTTTTAAATAAAGATGCAAATGAGGGTGTTCAAAAGGTACAATAATCGACTTAAATGCAAAAAATCAGTTTTGCAACTAATTAAAAAGATACACAACATTTGAGAATGTTACAGCGACATTTACTGAATATTTAATTATTTCACAAAGAATTAGGAATAAATTTAAAAGTAGTACAAATTATCTGCTTCAAGAGTGTGTTTTTCACAGTACTAATTAAAATTACTAATATAATTAAATATTGTCAAATTTTAATTAATTACAACTAATTAACACTAAGAAACTAAGATGTATGCATTATCAATAGAACAGCTAATAGAAATTAGCTTAAAACCCTTTTGTCCTGCTTTAGACAGTTTAAGACACTTTTGGACAGTTTTCAACAGTTTTGGACAGTAAAACCCACCTGTCCTGTCCAAAACCAGTTTTGGACGTCCAAAACCCCAACCCTGCTGTTAAAATATAAAAAATTGTAAAGGATATGTGTTTCGAATGTGAAAATCATGTAATGAAATAAGGAATTGGCAACAATAAAAAAATTATCACTCATTTGTTAACTGTAATTTCGTAACTAACTTGAAAATAAAATTGAGTTTGTTATGGCATGAATAATTTTTCATCAAACAGTTCATTAAATGCAATTATACAATTTTTTATTAATTTCATAAAATGTATTCAAGTGTAATTTGCTTTATCAAAGGTGGCAAGTGCTGCCCAGAAAATCTTTTGTTTTGCAAATTTGAGATTTAAAAATTGCCAGCTTAATTTAGCAAAAATGCTTTCTAAAATTGTTGACCATGAGTTGCAATATTAGAATTCAGAGAAGGAACACACTTAACTTATTTTATCCCTTTATTTATTCATTTTTTTAATGCAAGATGTTTACAATATTCATTAAATTTACCTTCCGGACCTTTTGCTATTATTTCCAACTATTGACCCAGTATTTGTTTTTAAGTTATTATTATATTTATAATATTTTTTTTTTTGCAATGTTTTTACCATTATGAAAAGGTTATTTCTTTTTAAATTAATAGCAATCTCATCGTGTGAATTTTGTTCAACATCTATTTCATTTTGTTAAAATTTGATTACTTTCACAGTAAAATATTGTCAAAAGATATTGCAGAAAAGTGCATGATTTTGATTTTTTTTTTTTTTTTTGTGGAATAATTAGATTGCAATGATTATGCTTCTATAAAACAATTGACTTTAAGGAATAAAAAATAATACAATCAAATTATATAATGATTCTATTACATTGTCATAATATTTGTAGAACCAAACATATTTTAAAAAATCACTTATTTTTCATATTGTCCAATGCGTCCATTTTATCGAATTTCTTAAATTTTGTACTATTTCTTCTGCTGCCCTGGACTAATTACAAAATTGCCAGGCCTGTCATTTCAAGTTTTTCTGGAGGGGGTGCGGAAAGGTGCAAACACAATGCAATTTCTTCGCAAAACAAGCAAAAACCACTCCCACTTATATGTGTGTTAATACATTGATTTCTCAAGGTCAGATGGGAGGGGAATTGATCCCCCTAAATGACAGGCCTGAAAATCGCAACCCTGCTGCACACTCATAATATTTTCTGCATATAACATTTGCAGTGGTCTAAAAATCACCCCTGCAGCCCCCACAAGGGGGGGGGGGGAACAAGAGCACAAGTTTTAGGCCACACGATACAGAAAAAATAGCACTGAGTTGAAATGAAAAAATATTTTTTTAGGATAAATATATTTTCTTCTAAACCATTGTTATGTTTTAGTTTTCTGAATTGTGTACTTAACTCCCACACCCATCCTTACTCTCTCTTGGGTGCTTGCATTTAGTGTTTCACCTGAGTATTTTTAGGGGGTGGGGCACTGTGCCCTGTTTTTTTTTTTTTTTTTTTTTTTTTTTTTTCACGTGTCTCAATGCACCCGCCTCGTCTGTGAAGTTTACTTGATCACAAAAGCAAATTATTCCTCAAAAGCAAAAATTTTGTTCTTTATATATAATTGAAACTCTGTTACTTTATGCTCCCCTTATCCATTATAACAACATAGGGAGACTGTGCCGCAGTGGCACAGATTTTCATTAGGCTCACTGGTGCAGATTTTGCCTTAAGAAATTTTTAAATTAAAAAAAACTGTACACATGTTCTAAATTTGAAAAAGCATTTTAAATCCCAAACAGCATTTTTTTTTTTTTTTTTGAGAGGTATTGAAATTTCTTTGTTCCTGTATTGTTACAAACAATGCTTCATGTAAAGTATACCTACCAGGGCGGCTTGTGTATAGGCACTGTGGAACTGCAATACCCCTACAATTGTACTCATACAATGTTACTTGATTCATTTAAATATTTCCTAGAAATAATTAATTTTTACCATGACGAATTACAAAAATCTTCTATCATTTAAAAAATATTATAAATAAGCATCATTAAATGGCGCTAAGATGCGGCACTGCGCTTTTCGCAGTGCCAAATTTTAAGTTAAATTGATGCGAGCGTAACCTTTTCAGCTGCTGTAACATGCACACAGCAGCACTGCATTTGAAGCAGTTCTGTTCGAGAGTATGTAGAAATGTTCCCGCTTTCAATTACATAGTTTAAAACAAGATTTTCACTTCGTGTGTTACAGAAATATGATGGAACCTCGGGAAATAAGTTGTGTGTAGGGCCGATGAGAAGCTATGTCAGCCTAGTCGGAAACAAAGGGAACGGCTCGAATTCAGACTAGTGTAATTTTAGTAGATTTATGGGTGGGAGATCAAACTGACAAGGGGCCTGCCGGTGGCTTTGAGACTGAGCGAAATTTAAAATCTTGAATTTTTGCAGTTCTGGATGAGAAAGTTTCAGTTAAAGCTACTATTAGGATATTAATGTTCCTAGTTCCTTTATAATAGCAGCGTTTACTCGTTGTTTGTAACTCTTCATATTCATGCAGGATATTTTTTTTCCTGACTTGAGTACCAACCTTGTGTATGTATTTACAAGCTAAAAACGACTAATAATACACTCATAACACACTCACATGTTTCTGCATTTAGTAAATCATCGCCATAAAAAAGGAAAACAAAAGTGAAAAACCTGCGGATAAGCTAAGTTAACTGTATTTCCTAATTTGATAAAATTTTACTTACCAGTTCACCTTTTACTTTTTTTTGGCAAAATACCCAGTTTTTGTGCATTTATCCAAGCCTCGGACTGAGCTAAAAACTATACCTACCCACAGGGCATTTATCCACATCACTGCTCTCCAGGGTTGCCAAACGTCCTGGATTTTAAGGGACTGTCCCGTATCTTGAAAACCTGTCCCACGTCCCAGGAACCTTGATATGGGACGGTTAAAGTCCTGTATTCTGGGTAAGAAGCACCACTTTAGAAGACAAAACATTGTTTTCAGAAAAAAGAAGTTAAATAAAAAATGAAAGAAAGAGTGATAAGAATATCACATAGCAGCAAACAGCAAACGTAAAAATTGTTTGAATTATGTTGTTTCTGTGTTTTGTGTTAAGGATAGTGCTATCCATGTTCAGTTATTGCACAGAAATCTTTGTGACAATTAATTCAACACATATAAATTGCAAGGAGTTTTATGACAAGGCATCACATCTTCAAAAGAATTTTTACAGCACAATAAACATAGTTGGCAAACATGATTTTTGTAAAAGATAGCATTGGTCAAAATTATATTGGAATAATTATAAAATTGCAATGTTAAAAAAATTTATAAATAAACAGTCTTTATTCCTAAAGAATTTGAAATTGTATTTGTTTTTTGTTAACTTCTTTTAGTTAATTCATGTACTGCGGTTTAACTGTGTATGCTCAACTGTAAAGTCAAAATTTTTGTTAACGACTCATTAAAACCTATACAAGTCACATGTCCAAATTTCTCCATCTGCATGTGCAGCATTATGAAACTCCATTATTTCCCCATAACATTAGTCATCAGTAGAAACGACTATTATACCTTCCATAACAAGATAAAAAAGGGTTAATATCGTAAAGATACATATTTTCATAAGACTTATTGAAACTTTTCTCACAGATATTCATGAAATAAATTAACAATGCAATGGTAAAAAAATGTGGTTTTTAATCATATGCTTATTGTATATTTCGTTTTCTTCATGCTTTTTTGTGAGAAAAGTTAAAATTTAACTCCAAGTTGTTGAAGTTCGAGTACTATCCCTTATATGACCACCCTCCTCCCTCCCTAAGCTTGTTCTATATTTGCAGTTCTTAAATCCAGTATCCCTGCTGCTCGCATCCTATTCTTTTTTTCTGAATAGCAGTCATATAAAGTACGTCTCCGAGCAAAATTTATCACATTATTTACAAAGAGTACATTGTTGAAGTATATTCACATGGGGCGTAAAATGCCGTTGGGATTTACCACTGACATACAAAAACATTTTTATAAAAAATGCAGAACACATTCTAAACTCTAAGGAAGGCCATTCCACCATTAAGTTAGGTTCAATATTCTAGTGAACAAGTAAAGTAGGAAGGATAAAAAAAAAAATGCTGTAGGTTCGAAGGTTAAGTATGCTATTCTGTGCTGCAAAGATCAAAGCGCATAGGTGATGTATGTGACTTGTTATCAGTTTTATGGCTTCCAATTCCGTTAAATTATTATTAGGCGATGAGTTTCAATAACCTCTTTAATGACGCACCATTCTCTTTGCATCAGTAATCGGGGAGAACTAGCCGAACCAGCTCTCAGAATATTCTTTCTGAGCTCATTGATCGACTGCGCGTTGGGCAACCGAACGAACAAAAACAGAAAATAACTTGTTTAATAATGATTTCGTAGAAAGCATTAGTCTTAATTGACCGTAGAGAGACTGAAAAACGTTGCCATTTGATATCTTCCAGTTGTGCTATCAATGATTTAGTTCATTCAGCCACCCCCCCCCCCCCCCATCTCCGCTGCAGATGCCATTTCTTGTCCGTGTGCTCTGGGAGATGGTTCTCTGGAGTTTGCAGCCATACTTGTTAATTTGTGACAGCTGTATTTGTGCCGAAGATAACAGGCGATTTATAGTTAATGAAGAAAATAAGAAGTCATGTTTATACAGATTTGATGGCCTGTTAGTTTTATCGCTTAATAGCGTAAAAAATGTAGTGATGTAAATATTTACTTAGGTCCCCTTTGAAAATATCACGTGTTGAATAAACAAACTGAACGTATCTTTTGAACCTCGTGCGAAGTTTAATCCACAAGAACAATTTACTCTTGAATAAAAAGCGCATCTTGTTAGTAAACGAAAGAAAAGGCTGCCATTAGTCAGTGATGTCATTTTTCCAATACCCCCCCCCCCGCACCCGTTTGTTTCTCTGCATCACACTTCATGATGTCCCAGCGATGCCATCCACCCCAAGAACCAGAGCGAGAGGCTTCCATCTCCCTAAAAAGACAATGCCCCTAAAAATATCAGTGGCGTAGTCTGCGCCATGCCTCACCCCGCAGTTAGGCGGTCCTGCAGGCACTCTGCATATGCCATTCTGTGTTGTACAAATACGTACTTGAGGGTAAGAAAGAAAGCATTACATTATTGATCATGTTTCAAACTTTATTGTTGAACTTTTACTGATACACATGCACGTTTTCTGAGCAAAACAATAATAATGAGCATATGTGTATGTATTGAATGAAAGTAATTATTAATGATGAAATAAATGGCAGTATCAAGGAGTTATTAAAAGAAGAACAAGCGACTGTTTTGGAGGTTCCCATTGAATAATATGTTTAACAACCAGCAATGAAAGTTAAATTGCTTCTATCAACCCAGTTTAAAGGAAGAATTTTTAAAATGTATTAACTTTGTTGATTAATTATTGGAAAACAGGTTCAAAAATCATTTCATTAATAAATAATGATCAAAATGTAAACCAGTGTTTCTCAACGGGGGCGATACCGCCCCCCGGTGGGCGGTGGTAAAATGTTGAGGGGCGGTGAACATATTTTGGGCGGCAGGGGGGCGGTGGACAGATTTTGGGCGGTAAGGGGGCGGTGAGTAAATTTTCAAATGTGCTTGTGAGAACATGTTTTATGCGGGGGCTACAGGAAACCATCGTCTCTTATATCACCAAGGGATAGCTTAAAAATTTAATTTGTGGGGATATCTCCCGAACCCTGATCTTTCTCCTAACGTCATGAAGGATAGCCTAAAATCTGCCAATAGCACTTTAATTTGAGAGCCGCCTAACGTGACCGACTCTTTGTGTCGTTAGAGCATCCCCCCTGACATCAAAGGTAGGTAACAGTCGCATTTTTCACGGTACATTGTGAAAAAAATTTCCGGAGAAAACTCCCGAACATTGACCATTCCCTCTTTATCAACAAAACTAGTTAATTTTTTGCGTTTTTATACTAATTTTGGAGGACGTTGGAAAGATCTCTGACTTCCTAACATTACTAAATGATTTCAATTATAATTTTTTTTTTTATAAGAGACCTCTTTCTCCCTAGTTAATGTTGAAAATTCTCTAAAATTACATCAATTTTAAATGTTTCACCGGGGGTGAAATCTGAACTTGGCTCACCCCCCCCCCCCCACCTCACCCACGAAACTTAAAACTAAAGAAACCGCATTATTAAGACTTCGTTTTTAAAACAAATTTCAGGGACTATCCCCGATATTTCACCGCCGTCTTTACTCTGATGTCGCCAACGGCATACTTATAACTTTTGTTAATTTATCTAACCTTCAAAGCAAGAAATTAATCAAAAAGAATTTCTCGGAATTAAAATTCTCTCGTAATTTGTAAATTCTACTTATACCAGTTTTATTTTCAAATAAAAACTTGATTTATAATGTTCAAAGGTGACAGGTACGGGATATAGTTTCAAGTCTTTGTCCCTTTTGGGAAAAATAGAATTGACGTCTTTGTTATTGCCTTTCCGTAGTTAAATCCTATATCCGTAAGTAATAAATAGGGGATGCGTATTGCATAGTTGCAAGCAAATAAGAGTAAGACTGTTTGGGATCAGACTGTTCAGGAACTATTTGAACGTAGTGTATTTCTCAAAATATATTGGTTTTCAAACCAAATGTTGAAAAAACGGTGCATTTTTATTTCAAACCGTGTTGTTCTTATGTACCTCTAAAATGGTTCATTAATTTAATGGACCCATTCTAGGTTGTTACTGACACAACTTTTCAGGGGGGGGGGGTTGGGAATGCCCGCTTTTATAAAAATTATCTTAAAGAAAAAAAAAATAAGCATAAGCTTTTTTTTACTCTATAGTCATTTTTCCACAATATGTTAGGGAAAATTTTCGTTAAACCGGTCAAGAAAACTACTCCCCCCCCCCCTCTTCCACTTTTACGTCCGTCCGCAAAGGGGGCGCTGAAAAAAAATCGATCCTAAAGGGGGCGGTAGCTGCAAAAAGGTTGAGAACCACTGATGTAAACTATAAGAGGGAGGAGGTAAGAGTACGAACGCGAAAAGTGTTTTACATAGTTTCTTTAATGGGTTTATAGGTTTTATTATTATGTCAATGTGGATATGATGCGTCAAATGTCTAATATGTGCGTACTATTCACGCAGTTGAAAATCGACAAAAGGGGTTTTGGATGGCAAAAATCTATGTTAAAAGGGCAGTATTTTATCAATTAAATGTATATTTAAGTTCTGGAAGGAAATGTTAAAATGACTGCATTTCATCCAAACGAATGTTTTATTTTAACTTTTAGGGCCATGCTCCACATCGACGTAAAGCAGAAAAATTAGGCAGAAGCGTAAAATGGATTCAATGGTGTTCCTATGGAAAGTACCCGGATTTTCGGTTTCTGCCTTCAGTTTCGGTCGCGTTTTACGCTGATGTGGAGCATGGCCCTTAGAGAGTCTGAAATTTTGCTTGTGTTCGCACAAGTTTGTCACAATTAAAAAAAAAAAAAAAAAAAAAAAAACTGGTCTTTACTCTTTACTTTTTACTTTTTAAGTTCTGAAGTAAGTCAAAAAAATTACCTCGTTTTCATCGTCCTTGAGTTTCTTTCAGACAGAAACATGAAATCGACCGCTTATTACTGTTTCTTTACTGTTTTAAATATTGCTTTAGGCATTTTTTCCCACGCTGTTAACGACGTTAAGTGTCGTATTTATTTTAAAATGTTAGAATTGCTGTTCTTTAAAAATCTCACGTGCTGTTTTGGTCGTATCTTAAATAAGAATGTTTTTCGCTGAAGAGTAAATGGAACAAAACGCTTTGAATATTAAAAAGTTTGACACATTTGCGACATCTTTTAACTTAAGAAACTTGTTGTTTCTTTAATAATTACTTCGGCAGCTAGGCTGATAACTTCAGAAGATCGTCTTTATGTTGCAGTTTAGTGCTTTGTACTGTAATAGAGTGGTTTCGCGAAACATTTAATTTAAACGTTGCGAATAATGGTGACATTTACATTGGAAGGATTTTAAACTCAACAGAATCAAGGCCTCACAAAATTGAAGACCAGTGTGACCTTAGGAAATTGTGCAAACCTTCCGACCTGTGTTGTTTTTCTTGCATTACCTACTCTACATGTTCGCTGCTTCAAAGAAATCTTTCCGCTGGGAAGTGATATTTCTTTTTAACGGCTGCATCTATTGAGTAATTACAAAACTAGAGCGGTAAATCGTTTACTGCTCTACACTCTAGTATCCGAGAATTTATTAAATGTTTAAATGAATTGATTGAAAGAATATTCTCTTGCTGTGGTGCGGATTTCCACCGTTTTCACTCGGTCTAAGCGGTACTGCTCCGACATAATGAGGCCTTTGACAATATTTGTTTATGTTTTTCTTGAGCAGTTTATTGAAATGGAGAAAATATTATTGGCGCTGAGTTGAATTGGGTTACACCTTACAATAAATAGTCCAACTCAAATCTGCACCAGTAACTCATCACCGTTTCAGTAATCCCCCTGGTTAAACTCGAATGATCAGATCTTATTTTATTCTGTACTGTGTTATACTTCTTTCTCTGTTACCGTAGGTTTCAAGCCAATCCAACTTAAAATATTTTAATATCCTCTCCAGCAGGTAATGGCTAAATCCGTTTCGTAAAAATTAATATCGTTAGGGTAATTAAGTTTCTCTTCATTCAAAACAGGGTGGAACTCTTTGTCGGAAGCAGGCTTTTGTGACTCTCTTCGAATAATGATTTCATCTTCTATCTAAAAGCATTTTACGTGATATCTGTTTTAAACCAAAAGCTGCCTAGATTGAAAGTTATAAGGGACTCTCAACGGTGTAACGGGTTCTCTTATCGTAACTGAGAGCGAAACCTGAGGCAAGGAAAATGCAAGAGTTTCCGGTTGAGATAGCTTTTATGAGCCTATTTCTGAGTTTGCTAAATAAAGTCTACATTAAACTGTTAACTGCACAGGAAGTTTTGCATAGGAACACTGATCTCAAAAAAAAAAAAAAAAAAAAAGAATACGTATTTTACGTCATCTAGCGGTTAGGGCCGCTGTTTTAATTCAGACGATTCGAGCTAGATCTTCAGAAGAAAAACCTAACACCCTCTTTCATGGCATTCTTAATGTTTAGCGCTAAAAAGTAGGGAGTTATTGAAGAAAGTACACGTGCTTTGACATACAGCTCTCGTAATTACCGTAGTATTCAGATTCAAATTGTTATGGTGGTTGAATGCACTTTCATTAGGTTAAGCAAAGAGCCATCTATTGCTGAAATTTTCTGGTTTTCTTTTTTTCGTTTTTAAATGAAGTTTCAAATTGTTCAGGTCAAAGCTTTATGAAAGTTGAACTTTAATAACCATCTCATACTTACTTGAACAAAATGCTCCGCATTCAGCATACAGAAGTTTAAACATAGTAGCCATAAATCTTAAATGCGGTGTCCATGTATTAAATCGTCGTTTACGAAGGCGTATGTTATTATAGTTATTTTACTGTGCACGCATTATTCTCTTTCGACAGTTAAAAAAAATGAATTATTCAGTTCTTGTGTGATGTGAATACTGTTCTAGGTTGCATTCCAAGTTCCATCTTGCCTTACTCATCTATCTATCCCTATCGGTATTATAAATCTTGCATGTACTCCCAACCGAATAAGATCTCCCTTCTTTTTTTTCTTTTAATTAATCACTTGTTACGCTGAACGGTGCATCCTACGATATGGTGTTATTATACGACACACCCTTTCGCAGATATAGCTGGGCGACACTCACACCACGACCCAGTGCAGTCTACTTGGTGGGTGAATAAACCCTCTTTTTGTCAGGTGTAGGATCTCTCTATTTAATAGTTGTTTTTTTATAATTGCATCGCGTGTCATAAGGAGTGGCGTTTAATCCTTTCAGATTTAAAAAAAAAAAAGTTTCGTGGCAACTACTCGTGTGAATTTTTATTGTTTTGAAATGGTTTGGAAAGTAAGCTGTTGTGTTTCTTTTATGGTGATTAAACATGCGCTAGTATTGACTATTTTAATAGAATATCTTTTCCAAAATCTTTGATTTATTTCATCTTATTACTAATACATTTTGTAACTATGATATGTGTAGTTGTTTTTTCTACTAGGATTAGAGAGGTTAGAAAAAATATTTGCTGCTTTTGCGACATGATACTTCCGTATTTCTTCTTTTTCGTTACTTAATTTTATTATTATTATTATTATTTTAGTATTATTGATCATTGGAGCTAGCAGTAGGGCCAATGATTTTATTTGTATTGATGTAAAAATATTCTAAAATGGACATATTGAGTTGTTTCCTCTTGTGTTTGAAAATGTTAGCCTATTTTTTTTTTAATATTGTGTAGTTCGAAAAAAAAAAAGTTGCATATTTTTTCCCTCTCTCAAAAAGATTTTGAAACTTATGCATTAATGTTTTTAACATTTGATTCTCGTGCTTTATTAAGCACATCTATGCAGTGTGAAGTAGTTCATTGTAGCCCAGGAAAAAAGTGCAATTTTAATTGCTTCATCACCGAAATTAGCGTAAAGAAAAAGAAGATATTTTGTTTATAACTATAACAGAGACTTCATATGCTAATATCACAGGAAGCTGCAATGATGAGAGGCGTCATTTATTGTTCGTCTATTGTGAATGAATAATTATTGAACTCGTGAGCGTGCTCGCTTCAAGCTGACCCTGCTTATTAGCTGATATTTGTTGTAGAAATTAAAAGGAGGAAGTTAAATGATGTGGAATGAGTTGTGACCAAGTCTGTCGTCTCGACGAACGCTGTGTTTTGAAAGCGTTTGTTTGGATTTCAAATGAAGGCACTAATTTTTCTGATGGAGCCGGGGTATGTTATCGATAGAAACGAACCGGATGACATATTAATTGAAAAGGAACAGATTCATACTGGCGCCGACGATGCTTGTTTATGTTTTGTTTACCTTGTCTCAGTGGTTGCTTCATTCGAAGCCAATTCTTAGCAAGACATAAAATTAATTTTATCTAGTTTCATTGTGATGTCTTAAATCTACGAATCCAGCTGTCTAATTGTTCAGTTAGAGCTGTTATTTTATTTATTTATTTATAGTCCAGGCTAGAAGACCATATACCTAAAATTTTTACATATATGACATTTTTTGGTGGTTTCTGTATGAATTTGACCTGCTGATTCCGAATCCGTTGAGTGCCAGACGCTAAACCTTGAGCATTTTTGTCAAAATGGCGAAATCCAATATGGCTGCTATAAAAGGTATGAAGCAAATTAATGGAAACAAATGTGCAATGAAACATATTTTACACGTAAAAATGGTTGTACTCTTTAGTCAAAATACAATTCTATTGAAAATAAATATTTATGAAAAGTTTTCGAATAAAAATTTTTACCAAATGGTAAAATTCAAGATGTCAGCCTAAAAAGTTGCAAGGTTTGATTTTCAGGTATTAATCATTTTTTAAACCGTAATGGACATGAAAATGGAATGTTTTAACAAAGATAAATGTTTAAAATGATATGCAGGGATCATAAAAAATTTGATTTAGCCTAACAATAACACTAAAAATATTTAAGAACATTCCAAATTTAAGTTTCGAGATTTCGCCGGTTTAAACCAATTTCCTTGAAGAAACAAGTTTCTTTTACGAAAGAACTTCCTATATTGATACA
Source organism: Uloborus plumipes (assembly GCA_038373865.1). Taxonomy (NCBI): domain Eukaryota; kingdom Metazoa; phylum Arthropoda; class Arachnida; order Araneae; family Uloboridae; genus Uloborus; species Uloborus plumipes. Next base: position 26,476 of record JAXGGA010008934.1, read on the forward strand.
AGTTGCATGAACGCGGACTTCTCGCTGTTGTGAAAGGTATTTTTAGCTACCAGTTGGAAGGTATATCCAATGTGTTTGTTTAGTGTTTCGCCTTCAGCTCGATTACGGATTGTCCAGATTGACTTCACCCAAACAAGGGTATGTGCAATCTTTCCAATTGTAGTTTTGCAAGATTTGCAGAACTAATAAGCAGATCAGCTATTTGCTTGCAATTTCTGTCTTAGCACTGGCCATATTTGTTAAACTGCTCCAGGAGCCTTCCTGATAAGCCAGAAAAGTGACGAACAGAAGAGTTTTGGAAAGTTCCCAATTTCTTGCCGTAAAGTGGCTGACTTTTATTTGGAAGGTTTCTAAACTCTTTAGGAAGGGGATTGACTTTATAACTTGACTAAGTAGTGAATCATAATCATATCAGCTTCTTCATGAGAAACAAAAGCTTGTATAATTCCAACACCCATTTAATCGGAAAAGGATCTTGGTAACAGTAACAATTAGACATTGGCCTGGGGATCGAACAGTCTGTTCACAACAAATTTAATTACTTGCGTCTGATTTGTTAAAACTTTCAGTACGATGTCTCCTTTAGAAAGTGATGATTTTTCATTTTTGAAAATTTTGTTCTGCTGTTTCACAGGCATTTTTAAATTTACCGCAAAATATTTAATTAATCTACCAGATAAGTCTCAAGACTTTTTTCTCCTTTTTAGTTTAGTAAAAAAAAATTGTTTTGTTGATTCGCAAAAGCTTCTAAACTTATCAGAAAACATCTATCGACTATATCTCATCAGCCCTAAGCATTTTTTCGCTTTTTCACTGAGAAAAAGTAATTTTTTGCAGTGATGTTTCTCATACAATTCTATTATGACCGGAAAATATCTTTTTAATTTGTCTGAGATGTTTTAAGCCAACTTCCCTCTTCACAGTTTCACTGTAAAAACAGCCCGAAACGTTCCTGAAAAATAATGAGCAGTTACTTGCTGAAGAATTTTGAAAGCTTCCAAACAAACTCAGTCAATTTACAGCAATAAATCAGTAACTTTCCAAAAACTCTTAGATAGGTTGATGATAACAGTTCGGCACCTTTCTGGCTTACCAGGATTGATCTTGGAGCAGTGTAACAAATTGGCCAGTGCTAAGGCAGAAATTGCACGCAAATAGCTGAGCTGCTTATTAGTTCTGCAAATCTTGAAAAACTACAATATAGAAAGATTGCACATACCCTTATTTGGGTGAAGTCAATCTTGACAATCCGCAATCGAGCTGAAGGCGAAACACTAAACAAACACATTGGATATACCTTCCAACTGGTAGCTAAAAATACCTTTCACAAAAGCGAGAAGTCTGTGTTCATGCAACTTGTATCAATATAAGAAGCTCTTTTGTAAAAGAAAGTTGTTTCTTCAAGGAAATTGGCTTAAACCGGCGAAAGAATGTTTCTAAATAATTTAAATTTTAGTGTTATTGTTAGGTTAAATCACATTTTTTATGATCCCTGAATATCATTTTAAACATTTATCTTTGTTAAAACATTCTATTTTCATGTCCATTACGGTTTAAAAAATGATTGATACCTAAAAATCAAACCTAGCAACTTTTTAGGCTGACATCTTGAATTCTGACATCTCTTACCATTTGGTAAAAATGTTTATTTGTATTCTTTTCATAAATATGTATTTTCAATAGAATTGTATTTTGACTAAAGAGTACAATCATTTTTACGTGTAAAATATGCTTCATTGCACGTTTGTTTCCATTAATTTGCTTCATACTTTTTATAGCAGCCATATTGGATATCGCCATTTTGACAAAAATGCTCAAGGTTTAGCGTTTGGCACTCAACTGATTCGGAATCAGTAGGTCAAATTCATATAGAAACCACCAAAAAATGTCATATATATAAAAATTTTAGGTATCATGACATTTCAATGGACACTAGCCTGGACTATTATTATTTTTTTTTTTTTTTGTGGAGCAATGACAAATTGCTGTATGTTTTCTTTTTGGACCTCAAACATGTTATGGTCCCTTTTTCAAATTGGTTCTGCCGACGTCTTTTTCCTTCCGGTACTCCAACCAAATAGTCTTTTCTCCAACACCAGGGAACTGCTCACCCCATTCAGCACATAGTGGCGATGGAGCACACACGCCTACACACACCTATCGCAATTCATCATTGCGAAAAACATAATTATTATTACTATCGTTATTATTTTCAATCGAACGACTGCTACGTTTTACGACGAAAATTAATACGTGAATGAATTCAGCTATCACTCGCCCAACGAACTGCCCAATTTAATACCAAAATGGCCCACTCGCCTCACCTTGTAGCATAATTGCTGGAGAGCAAATGGCTCCCGCGTAAAAGGCCATGTTTTAAATTCCGATAGTGGCAAAGGCATTTCACTTAAAATTAAAAATCGAAATTGCCATCTCAGAAATTTCGTCAATCTTATTTACATGCTTCATATTTTGAATGAAATATTTTCATCGTGGAAAATGCAGGAAAAGCAATTGAAATTTGTAAGCATTTCATCTGAACGATTTTTAAATTAAAAGGGTATAACTTTGATATATGCCCCAAAAATTATGCGCCAAATCTGGCACTCCCTACGGGCTTTGTAATTTAGTTGTTTCTTATTTAGTTGTTTCTTAATTTAGTGCTGTTTCTTATTTTAGTTTTTTTATTTAACGGGCTTTTTAAGGTTGCTATTTCTTATTTTGGTTTTGTTTTATTGTGTTGTTATTTTTTATGTTTTTATTATCTGTATTTAGCGAGAATCCATCTTGGCGAGAGTTATTTTGCTTGGCGACAAAAAAAACTCGCCAAATTTTCGATTTGGGGCATATATCAAAGTAGTTCCAAAATTTAAAAGTGTCAAAAATTTTAAAGATTCGAATTTCAGGATGGTATGCACCTTATATTTCCCCACCATTTTCTATCTTATCCTTAGAAAGCTAGTTTCTTTGTGGAATTGCTCACTAGTATGGTGTTTACTGCTTTCGTAAACTTCACTCCCAAAAAATCATGAGGTATTTTCACCCCTCGATAAAAACTAGCAACATCTCTGTTTGGGGGTCCTCAGATCGGGCATATTAAGCCCCGAGAAAAAACAAATTCACCTGCCTAAATATGTTATCCTCCTGACATGTAGAAAATATATCTACCCCTGCACTTCAATTTTTCTCATGTTCTCACTCTTTGTAAAAGTAGCTTTTGAAGAGAATTCTTTTTAGCTTTCGTTGCACAAAATTTGTCTCACTCAATCGAGATCGAAAACGTGCTAGCTGCATTCCCTTAGCACTTCCGGTTTTCCATTAATAAGAGAAAGTGCTGAAGCATCCTTGAATTCCCCCCCCCCCCCCACGTCCTTCCCGAGAAATTCCGAATAGCCGATCACACGCTCTGCATATCCACTTGTCGTTAATTGAAATTGAATCCTCGTTATTTGCCCACTGCGGCGATCGCGATCCTGACGCAGCGGTTTTTCGGAGCCGAAAGGATCGCATGCGTGCCGTGCCATGAATTCTGGAATAACCTTTTCTCACTTCCTCTGGCATGATGTACGGCCGACAGATGTGGCTGTTTTTGCATAACCGCTTAATATGGAAAGAATGTTTAGAATGTTGCCGATGGTGATCGTGATTGGAATTGCCGGTGGTTTTTAGATCTCGACTAGGAATTCTGAATAGTAGCCACTGGCTACCAGAGTCACAAAAAATGATAGCCGTTTTGTGAAAAGTATATTTTCAGCGCAAAAAGTAAATTACCTATTCTCTGTCGAAAATAAATGGGTTGTGGGTGGGAAGTTTCCGAAGTTTTCAATTTAAAATTTGCATTTGCTATATCCTTTTGACATATTCAATTAATTATGCATTTGAAATGTGCATCGTTTTGCGTTGTTTGATACGACTCTAAATGCTTTTTATTATTCCTCTCCATTTTCTTATCTTACCTATCACCCCTATTTTGGTAAGATCGAGGAAAACCTGACGCATACGTAAATACGCGGAAGGTTTTACCTTCAAAGATCAGACAGCACACAAGTGATACTTGTTGTATTTTGTCTTCCTTTTCCCATTTTATGTAACATCGTGTTACTTAATTGATAATTTATTTAGTACTGAAGCTGGCCAAGGTTAAACAAATACAGCTGTTTAATTGGGTCCACCATCCGAGATTCTGAGGAATTTGCCTATTACTGAAAAATAAAAAAGGAACGCCACCAACGCCTCTTCTCGAAGATATTAATTTCGATTTTCTGAGAATGTCACACAGAACCTTGAATTCGGACTGTCATCCTGATCCTTCCGTTACGCGACACGAATATCACAGGAGAAAAAAAAACACTAATATAATAAACACCCGGTCGCATGAATGTGGATTCAATCTGTCAGTGCGAATTCGAAATCCGAATTTCGGCCGTCAGTCATCACAAATGATAAAAGCAGCTGATACAGAGCTGGCCACCGCCTAGTCGACGTCAGATAATCATTCAGATAGAGTACCGCGAACGAAAAAGAAGAAAAAATAAAAAAGGAGTCATCACTTTTAATATTCGAAAAGGCGACACGGCCCACACGAGACCTCAAATTGCTTTTCATCAATGGGGCGCCACTGACCTTGGCCCCAGGAGTTACGATCCGGGATTGAGTTACTACTGGAAACTTTTTTTTTCCTTTTGCCATCGTTTGGTAAGTGTTGGGTAGTGATTTCATTAAATATTTCGAGTTGGTAACTTAATTATTTATTGAGCATTGTTTTTGAAAGTAGTAAGGTGTGGGGAAAGGTGTCGCAGTGGAGGCAAATACTAAATGTTAAATGTAGATTCCTCACCAATTTCAGGCCGCAACTGGAAAATAAGGATTTTTAGCGAGACCTTCGGAAAAATTTATTTGGGAAATATTCCTTCTGTGTGTCTCCATTTCTGATTCTGATGGAAAGAGCAAAATGTCAGAATTTTACCATTTTGAAAAATATCAAAACGGATATTAAATAACTGCTTTTATCTAACTTTCGTAATGACTGTCGTGCTGCAAATGTGAAATAGCGCCCCATATCAAATATCATAGGGTCAAATACGTGAAAAAGCTTTCGAAATGAAGCATCGATTATCTCTAGTCGCTGTCTGGTAAATATTAAATCTGTAAGCACCGCATTATTAGTTATCACTCATTAGCAATGCATGTTATGAGGCTTATCGTTTCGAAATGTCCCTGGAAAGGATAAATCCTCAATATATGTCAAATCTGTAAAACAAAAAAACCAAACCAAGACACATGCAAATACGATTTCTCAAATTCAGGAGGGGGGGGGGGGTCAGTTTCTTCCCCCTCCCCTCATGACGGGCCCACGTATCAATCAATCAATTTGTCATTGAAACGCATTTTCACCTGTTTTTCTAAACTTATCAACTTTTCTCCGGCTGATCCAACATGTTATCTTTTTTGAAATGAAGAGATTTTCTGATGATTCTTGATTTTCATTTTCCTTCCTTTCTTATTTTTTTTCTTTGATCTGGAATTTTCTAGACTTAAAAGAAAGTAGAAAAGTTTTCGTACATTTTATTTTCATTTATCTCCGTGGTTAAATCCCACGGAGGTTCTAATCATTTTACTATATTGTGCTTCATTAAAACTCGCCAATGCTTGGAGTATTATTTGCTATTGTAGATTTCCGCCTATATTTTTATCTTTTAATCATTAAAAAAGTAATAAATTGCGAAATAATTATAGCTGCCGACTCTAGTAATGTTATGTTCTACAGCTGCTGAAATTACCGAGCAATAATGGCTGAAGTGGGATAAAATCAGCGCACGTGTTTTCATCACTAATGGCGTGTTTCTTTTATGCTTTTAGGTCGACAGGTATAAAAATCTGCATACGTTATTTTGTTCTTCAGACAGCCGCAGTTCAAAGGATTTTTTTTTTTTTTTTTTTACATTCGCTTTCATGAAACGTGTCGTGTACTTGAACTCTGATTGATAGATGCGGGTGGAAGCCCTTTCACCCTTATGAATTTAAATTTAAGCGGAGAAGGGTTGAAGTTGACATTGTATTCTGCAAAACCAAGTCGCATGTACTGCGCCATGTTTTGCCACAGACGTGGTTCGATGTTTCAAATTATTATCGGTTTGAAATTGGTTTTAATGAAAGTTCAGACGTAGTATTCTCATTGAAGAGAAAAGAACTATAATTGAGTAAATATTTTTTTTCCCACACATTTAAAAGGCTTTAGGGCAAAAGAATGTTCCAACATCTTAAGATAGTGCTAGAGATAAGTTCACAAAATAAGAGAAATGTAAAAGTGGATAAACGTGAAATGAAAATATATAAATCTAGGAATTCAGGATGTTCGACATACAATTATTACCAGAGCATATTCTGCATGGAAGCTCGCCGGAGTTCAGCTCCCTCCCGTCTCCGTTTTCAGAATTTTTTTTACTATTTATTTATATTTATTTATTTATTTATTATTATTATTTTCAAATTAGACGGTACGCAAAGCTCTTCGATACTGGGCTTCAAGCCAAGTAATATATCAACAAAAACCTTTTAGCGGATGTCTTAGCATCCACATTTTTTGCTCTGAAGAAGGCGATCCCTGTAACGTCGAAAGACGTGTCTGCAGTACTCCTACGCATTTGTGCTTTTCAATGCTGTATTTTTCTTTTGACAAGAAATCATTTTGTTTTTGCACGCCTAAAGTTATCCTGTTTTTTAATTGCAAATAAATGTTTACATTTGTTGCTGCGTAACCCGGTACAGAACTAAAAGCTTCTTTCCATCAATGGAAGTTACGCACCCAATACTATTTCCATACTGTTTCTTTCTTCCATGCGCAAGTCCAAACTCTTTTGCTGCGGGAAAAAATGTCTGCCGCTGATAGATTTGTTTCATGCTGCAAAGCAGTGGTGACGGATGCTCTCTCCATCAATATTAATGGAGTGGACACGTGCTTGCGGGAGGCATTTTAATTCAGGCCATTGAACAAACGGGCGAAATTCAAAACCACGTTATCACTAGCCGGGACTTCACTTAACATAGAAGGGTGATGAACCCTTTCAAAAAGCTCCGTGATATTTTTTTTCTCCTTTCATACTCTTTTTTTAGCTCCTCCCCCACCCCTCCCCACCTGTAAGAAGTATTCTCTCTGATTTTCATGTTTTCTTCGAAAGTTGTAAAGAAACAAGGGAAAATTTTAATTTTTATTTCTGTAATATAAACGTGATATACATTTCTGTTTCGAATTTTTTTCTTTTGAATTTTGCTTTTTGGCTGCATAAAAAGTTTTCGTCTGATGCGCTGCGCGTTTATTCTACTGATTCTTGTAAATTGAGTTGAAATGTTGTAGTTTTGAGCATCTGTGATGCTTGATTCACGCTACGAAGTATGGCTGCAAATTCGGGGTTGGGCTGTTTTAGGGGGAAAAGAATCGAAAGTGTATCGGTTTCAGAAGACGGAAACCTCTAAATTTTCCTCCGACTCCACACGCCTCTATGTAATTTAATATTCCGAAGTTTAATCACACAAAGGAGAACAGCAAAGAAATAAAGCTTTCAAATGCCTCAAATAATTATCTTCTTGATTAATTTACTGTTCCATAGGAGCTGCTGACAGGTATCTACCTTTTTTTTCCTTTCCTAGTTTAATACTTTAGTTTTAGTCATTTTCCCAGTGTTTATTGAAGTTTCTGTAAATATTTAAATATGGGATAAAAAGTGGAAAAGAGTTTTAACCTTTGAATTTTTATTTCCATTACAATTTTCCGACGGTCGATTTGTCTTTTTCCCCCTCGAGTAATTGATCAGAATCTGTAGCAAATTATTGATTTTAAGGTGAGTACGTACTTTGAATAACAAGTAAATAAATCAACCCTATAAAATAAATACGTAAATAATCCAAACGGAGAGATATTTTCCTAATGAGATTACTGAAGTTGCGTAATCTATTGGTTCTCATGTCCAGAAACAATCGTTTGTTATTTGTTAGCGTCTGTCGTGCATATAAAAACACTTTATGGTTATTTCCGCTTTCGGTATCAAGGTCATTACTATCAAAATTCTGTCATCCAAAAAAGAGTTAAAACCCCGAAAGAATTTCTACTAATTAGTGTTGGTTATCTCTCTGTTAGAGATAAAACGACAGCCATCTTCAAAAGAGCTCATGTGTACGCATTTGATCTAATCATCGACCTACATTTAGTTTGTAGCTCCCCCTCCCCAAAGCTATTCATGTTCAGTTTTTATCAATCCATTCTCTTATGCAACCAACTCTGTCATCATAAAAAAGAAGTAGTACACGTTTCAATATCTCTTCGTCTTCATGTCCACTTGCCATTTTTCGCACTCGGGGGATGGGGAGGGGGATTAGTATCTTGTTTAAATTGCAGCATATTAGAATGTATTGGCTTGTTTTCCTTGAAGATAGAAGATAGTCGGATGAAACTCTTTTATTATCTTACGTGTTTTGATGCTTGAAATCCCTTGAGCGATAGCTACACAGAAGAATTTGCTTGTGTTGAATTGGCTGAAAATATATCTCACACTTTCAAGCTATGATTCCGTTTGCACTTTACAGTTATGAGTTATCTTAATAGAGTTTTTTTTTTTTTTTTCTCATTTTGCATAAATGTGAGCTTTCCTCTGTTTGGCGGAATTCTGCGAATTTTAATCTTCAGATTCTCGGATTTTCACCCCATTTTTTTTATTTTCGTCTAAGTTTATCTATTTCTTCGTCGTTCTGTCTTTGTCGTTTTTCAAGTTCTTTGTTTAATTTTGCAATATTTTCCATTTTGTTCTCAAGTTCCTTACTTTTTACTTTATATATCTTACGCAACCGAAAAAAAATATAGGAATTAGGATTTTTTTTATAGCTAGCATTGCTGCTCAGTATGCTTTTATTGTGCACTGTTTAGTAAACAATAAATAAGATAAAAAAAATTATTGCAAATATTCAGAGATTTATCCTTAGAAATGCTGTAAAATAACTGGTCCAATTTTCCAATCCCAGGCATGCTAGAAATTTTAAGCATTGTTTTCAGTGCGCAGTCTCAAATTTTTGTATTTAACTCCTCTGCACTATGTTTTTCAGTTAGGCATCCACAATAAATCAAAACAGTCTTGATTGTTTTAGTTGTCTTGTTTGCTTTGAAAAATTAAGATTTGTGGAAGAGAAAAGCAGTCATTTTTTATTTTATTTTGAACTTAAAACCCTGAAGCAAATATTATATGTAAAAAAATCCAGATTTTTAAATGATGTAAAAGCTGAAATTGAGCAAAATTTTTAAATGAAGAATTTTATGTGAAAATTTTACTTAAAAAAAGAATTTAAAAAAAAATGTAATGATGGAATACATTTTACTAATAATGACTAGGGAAATTCTGCGTATGATTCTACCTGCGATATTCTTATGCATCAATGATATAAATTTTTAGAAAGTTTAAAGCTTCGTTTGATCGCGTCATTTTAATTGATTATCCTTTCGTTCAATATTTATACTCATTTTTAATTATGTTAATGTAAATACATTATCACTTATCACACTTCTCACAGATTGATGTTAATTACATCAGAGTTCGTATGTTAAAGATAGAAGAAAAGGACGAGAGAGAATTAATTATCGAATTTATTTTTTTCTCTCTCTCTCTTCCATCGTTTGCGGAAAATGGCGTTTTTCAGAATTGTTATCGAATATTTTACTTGTACCGCGGTATATCACCAAGGATATGTAATTTTTTTTTTTTTTTTTCAAATTTTTCTCTTACTTTTAGAACTATATTTGTCTTGGTTGTGAAAAGATAAGTGTATCTTTATCTTTCTTAAAGTGATAAGAGCGGCAAAAATGACCTTTTGTTGTGACGCAGAGACCTTACTTCGAGAAGTCACTGTTGATTGTATTGTAATGATAGTGAAACACATCTCCCACATCCTGACTATTACATTTTTGCATAACTTGGCAGTTGAGTGAGTGCTTTGATTTCCTCCAATCAGAACTGAGCTGATGAAATTGTTCAATTTGTTCTAAAATATTAAGTATCCATGGTTGAAACCAGAATTTCCTATGGCATGTATTTCTTTCTTAGCCCTGGCTTAGGGGCAGTAACGTACTGCTCAGGCCCGTCATTTAGGGAGGGGGTCATTTGCCCCCCCCCCTGACTTTGACAAATCAATGAATTTACATATAAGTGGGCGTGGTTTTTTATGTTTTCCGATGAAATTGCATTGTGTTTGGACCTTTTGTCCCCCCCCCCTCCTGGAAAAACTTGAAATGACGTCCCTGGTACTGCTTTATAATTTGCATATTGTTTTTATGGAGGCTCCTGCCTTAAAGGAGCGATTAAGATTCGGGTATAACTGAGAATTTGATATTTTATGTAGATTGTTTTGAGCGAAACATTGTTTTCTATGAGCAACATTAAAAGTGCCTATTTCCTTAACAACAGCGGGAGCTTACACATAAGCGTTGATGAGTTTCTCTCCAAAGATATTTTCTTGCTATAGCTTTTAGGATTTCTGAAATGAGAAAGTTTGAAATTATTTGTGTATTTTTAATAGATCATAATTTTATTTAAAAATTTATTTTGCATCAACTAAATAATACATTCAAAATCAATTAAAAGTGTGATGTGTTATTGAGTACTTAATTATGGTACGTTAAATGACAATCTCAATAGAAAGGCTCGTGGGCTATGAAGTAAAGAAACGAACGAGGTGTAATGAGCTCAATGCTGGCAAGTACACTGGTTGGTTATGGTTTCGTAGTAAAAGTAGATGTGGGAGAGGAACTACCAAAAGCGCTTGCTCTTGATTTCCAAGTTTCCTATTCGTAGACGAAGGTGTAACCGTATTTAAATGAGTTGTTTAAAAATGCAATAAAGTCCCGGTTGTCCGCGAGGTCTTTTCATATTTTTTTTTTCCGCGGGAATGATTTTAATCTCTGATACATCGCTTTGTGACAAAATGCTGTTGAAGGAAACTTCAATCACTAATAAGGAAGAGTTTTAAAATTGTAAAAGAAAAACAACTAACCGACTTTTTCTGCAAACAATTACGATATGTACTAACATTGCAATCATCATTTTTTGACGTATGAGATTTTTAGCATTTATTTTATTGTATACTAGCTGACCCGGCGAACTTTGTTCCGCCTTAAAGGCGATAAATAAGCAAATTTTTGAATTTATTAAGTTTTTTTTATTAGAAAATACAAAAAAAAAAAAATAAGTACCTACATTAATCATTCATTATTGTTTTTGTATTCACAACCTATTTTACGGCACTCCAGAAGCTGTCAGAACATGTGCTTTATGTCGCACGGTGACAGAGGCTTAAAAATGGTTTTGTCAAAAAGATATTTTTTTCGGACTGCTTATCAACTGACTGCTCCATCCATAAATCCACCCAAACAAACTTTTGTAGAAATAATAGTAGTAAGAAGAACAACCTCTTTAACTGCAGTCCAGGAGCTATCCCACCAAGCGCTTTCCACCTCTCAGCCTCAGAGGCGTAAAAACTCTTAAGTGACAATCGTTTCTGACAGCTTATCACATGTAAATTTCAAGGGAAGTAACGCGTTTGTTTATAATTTATTTCACAAAAAAGTCAACACTCAACGCACCGCTAACTTACAACGTGTTTACAGCGCTCCGGAAGCTGCTAGAACGTGTGCTTTATGTCGCTCAGCCATGGAGGTGTCAAAAAAGGCTTAGTAAAAGGCTTACTCAATAAGACATTTTTTCTATTTATGTAACTGACACACATAAATTATAGCCTATGTCCGTCTCCTGGCTCTGAGCTACCTACCCACTAATTTTTAGCCATATCGGTACAGCCGTTCTTGAGTTATAAATAGTGTAACTAACACGACTTTCTTTTATTATAGATTTTTATACACAATGTTATCGAGTTTAGTTATAACTTAAATGTACTGTGTGTGAGAGTCAGTGGTGTATCCAAGGGGGGGGGGGGTGCCAAGGGACCAATGCACCCCCCAAGATTTTGTAAGACTATAAAAAATGGTGGCACCGAATTTTGAAAAAGCATGTAACCATCATGTAAATATGCTTTAGGTTTTTTCAATGAAAAATACTTTATGGATACTGAAATATTGTCACATAATTTTCTGTTTTCGACAATAAGAAGCAAAACTAATTGTTATTCTGTAATGGTGGAAATGTAAGAGGAAAATGAGCGATGTACCCGCGCCTTATTGTTCTTGCATGATATTCATTTTTGTGGGAAAAAAAAATCTTTGAGCAACGTTCAATAGAAAAAATTAAATCGAAATACTGTGTTTTTAAAGTTTAACCATATTTCTTGATTTTTTTCCTTTCTCATCACAGTGTCGATGTTCGATGTGAATTCCTGGATACGCCACTGGTGAGAGTTATCAATAGTTTTTAGCTGTTGTATACACTTGTTTCGTTTTTTACCTATTATTCGAATTATCCGCGGTGACCCTACCATCATCCTGTTTCGCAGATAATCGGGAGTTACTGTATTTGAGTGTCAGTTGAATATTTGTTGATAAAGGTAAAAAGTGTTTGGAAAAAATTAAATAAAGATTGAAACTAACGTAGAAAACGGACAAATAAAAATTTTCCGCAAAACCAACTGCTCCATTGAGGCTACGGAATTTCACGCTCACTGCTAGAAATAGAAATTGTATGAATGATCTCGCTATTGATCTTTATGTTCTATTTATCGATGGAAAAATAAATACATAAAAATCCCACTAAAGAGTTTGTTTTGATTTTATCTTTTTTCCTGTGCGTAAACACTGTTGATTGTCGATCATTTCGGTACTAATCGGTGGCGCGGTCAACTGCGAGGGCACGTTCTTGAGTTCGGCACGCGAATATTCGGCGCCTGTGCTCGACAAAGAACCCTCTTGTTCGATTTCCTGATGTTGAGTCCAGTCTCATTCTTTTCGTCAATGAGCTCGACCCCTTTCTTGCTCCGTTATTAGAGTATGGGCGCAAATGCCGTATGCATGTCATTGTAAGGTCCATCTTGCGTCACGTTCCAGTGTTTATTTGTTAACTTTTTCACGTTAAAATTCATTGATAATTTGAGTTGAATTAAGGAAATGTTGCACTTGTTTTCTTTCCCATTAAAAGCGCGTGTTTAGAACAAGGGATTTCGCACCTTCAAACCCCCTTACTTTTCAAGTGTGGAGGGGGGGGGGGGTCCACAATTTTACTAATTTTATGTTTTTATAGCTTACCGTTTTCCGTGGACACGAAACAAACAAACACACACACAATCTGAAATTCTATTAATAAATTTAATATGCCATTTTTTTAATTTGTGATATAGCTTTTTTTTTACATTTCTGAAAACTTCACTGAAATTCTATCCAAGTTTAACCTCATACTCATCGATTGATCATTTTAAAAATCCCTTGTATTTTGTGTGCTTTGTCTTTTGAGTTAAAAAAAAAAAAAACCTGAGAACTAACTCTATATACGTGTTAATCGTACTAACAAATGTAAAATCATCGAAGTTGTGCACTCTGCTCTTTGTATCACTGCACGTCCCTCAGTTTTGGGATGACCCCGCAACAGCATAAAACGTCCCAAGTTCTTATCCCGGAACAAATTCGCTTGCAACTTTAAATCTGTTTTGGTAAATTTATGCCCTCAAAATAAAACAGCATATACACACACGGATATGTATGAAATGAACAAATATTTCTGTATTAAAAAGTAAATTGCACAGCATCATAAATGCAAAACTTAGTAAAAATAATCGAATTTTTTTCTAATTTGGGCATTGTAATGTAACATTGTTTTATTTACTTTTTTGGCATTGCACATGAGTTAACGACAATAATACTAAATAAATAGTCGTTGTAGTAAATAAATAAAAATAAGTAGTAGTAAATAAATAAATAAAAATAAATAGTAGTAAATAAATAAATAAAAATAAATAGTAGTAAATAAATAAATAAATAAAAATAAATAGTAGTAAATAAGTAAATAAAAATAAATACTAGTAAATAAATTAAAAAAAAAAAATAAAGCAGAAAAGCTCCTGCATAGTTGCTAGTGCGACTTTAATTGATATCTACAGAGTTTAAGCAGAAAATTTGTTCTTAGACTTCTTGCCCGCCGCTATATGCCTCTTATTACGCGTTATGGCAGCAGACCGATCTCTCAACGTTGTTTGAGTGCCCTCTTCTAGGATGAACACTTTCCTTGTACCTTATGATCTACATTTTTGTGCAGCCTATTTTTGATTTTTAAGTGATTCTTCTTATGCATAATGCATGTATTTATTGTGCAAAAATCTCAAATGCTATTGCAGTTAAATTTACTCTACAGGTACAAAAATAAATAAGTAATAAATAAATAAACTAGTGCTAGTGACAATAAAAGTTTTACAAATTAGCTCAGCGCGGGATATACGGTCAAGCTGATAGTGGCGAAATTTGTTACTACCAAGAGATTTTTTCCCGTATCGTAGCAGCAAGTGCTCGCCGAACTTAAATTTTTGAAAGAGATTAATGATTCAACGCGTAACATTTCCAACTGAAAAATAATATACAAAAGAGAAAAATTAAAAAAAAAAAAGATAAGAACAAACAGTGCGTATTGACGCACAATTTTCGTAGACGTGTGGCCGTGGCCACCGTAGTTTTTGGGGCATCAAAATAACATAATTAGTGTAAAAGTATTAGGTAATGAATATTTGATTGACTGTACAATATACAACTACAATTTTGAAAACATACGGATCTCGAGCGTGTGTTTAAAGGGAGTGGGGGCATCATTTTTTTAAAAAACCGTGATGTGAGCATACTCTGGTTTGATCGAATCCTGTTAGTAAACCGATTGCAATATTGCAGTGCTGTCTCAGGCAGATCATCAGGTTTATTATTTTTTCTTTCTTTTTTTTTTTTAGACGGTCGCATGGATCACACGTGACCTTCCATCGGGAGCACTTGAGTCGCAGCTAGAATTTAGCATTATAAAGGTGGGGGAGTCTGCTAAGTGGGAGAAAATATGACCTTCTCCGACTCCTTTGCCCCGAACTAAGTCCGACTCTATAACTAAAAAAGAACGCGAAGAATTAAGTGCGACGTTTCGCAAATAAAACGATGTTTTTTCATGCAACTTAATTCAACTGTTATCTTTTTTACTTAATTTTACTGCATAAAACGCCTCTATCCATGTCAGTAAGTGAAGATGGCGAGTCTGTGACCTTTTAGTAGAGCCGCGAACCTAGTAGCTGGCCCCGCTCTTCCACGATAGACCAGTGCGATAAGGTGCCCTGTATATACACATGATGCAATGACGTCGCTCCAAAGAGGGCTCTTGTGAATTCCTGTTTTTAGTTGCTTCTCGCGCTCTGGACTTGAAGTGCCTCCTTTGCTCGTGTGTGCTGCGTATTTACGTTCGGCTTTTTATTGGAATTTACACGGTGTTTTTTTGGCCTGAAAATCCCCAAATGAAGGGAAACATATTGGTGAGTACAAATGAGCTGTCATTGCTTCCTTATCTAGATAATGCAATTTGAAAAGAAGGCTGTTGCGTTTAGCGTGTTTTTTTCTTTCTCTTTTAAGTAATTAAATTTGTCCAATGTGCAATTTAATGAAAATATGTGTGTAGTATCAGAAATTCATGTTAGCTCCGTTGCAGTGAAATGATTCGTTGTATGTTGATTTGTATGGCTTTTGTATTATTATTACAAATCATTTACTTGAAAAAATTTTACCGATCGACTTGATTTCAACTGATGGCATATCTGAGCGATTGGGGTAAAGCGATCATATTCTCCTGTACTTTTAATTGTTAATTAAAATGAGTGCATAATTTGCCAGGAGGGGCTCATCATTTGGTCCCAGAGCTTCTGCAGCTCATCATGAGCTTTCAATTGACTTAAGAAAAAAAAAAAGGAATTTTCCTACTATGGATTAAGCCCAGAAAAATACTGCTTGCTTTAAGCGGAGTTTACTCGTTAAAAGCGAGTTATTCTCCCATAGACTTAACATTGTACCAACCAAGTCTTTCTGATTCCTTCCCAAGTCTTACTAATTCCGGGTTCTCAATAAATCAGGGCTCGTTATAAGCGAGTTTGACTGTACTTAAAAAGACGTAGTTTTCTTCTTCACGCTCCCCCTATTCCCTCTATCACTTTTTGTCTTCTAAAGTCTGAACGGCACAAGATCAGTTCTAAAAAGGTAGTAAAAATTGTTCTATAAAGATTTCATTCATTTTTACATCATCGAGTGAAACAAAGCATGGACAACTTGCAGGTGTGCTGTGCCCTCACTTTTTGCGTCACCTGACCCCGTCCTCAAATTTTTGTTTGCCCAAGACAAAGTAGACGCTGATCCAAAAGCCACGCAATTCGTTTTAAAATATCTTATTTCGAAAATATTATTAATTCTAAATACAAATTGTTTGTCTGCCTCGATAATCTATATAGATCGATATGACACCGGTTAGTCCTCTGATATGCCTGCGGGTGGTGCAGGGCGGGGGGCCCCAATGTGTACACCATTTTAATTAACATTTTCCATGCACATTAAAATTTTTTTCTCATCAGCTTTTAGTTTGTAATATGGGTAAGATAAGTTTTTTACCAGGATAAAAATAATCATAATTGAACAATATTTTTCAACTCATGCTTTTGAAGCTGTTATTGAAATTGTTAATAATAAACTTTTCCCTTCAAATGTTTCTGCACCTAATCCAAACAACTCTTTTTGACGAATATCTTACTTTCGGGAAACTGGAAATGTGGGAGACCTGAGAAAAAGTAGGCGTCTATTTGCACTGCGCCATGTGCCAGCACGATATCGACAATGTGAAAAACAAAATGTTTGAATTTCCCTTCAAAGAATCTGAAATGTGGTATTACAGATGAATTTATCATATGAAACGCTCGTATCATATGGACTATCACAGAGCTGTGAAGTAATTGAAATTTCACGCTTATCGTGGTAGTGACGCTTAAGGATTGAAAGCTCCTGATCAAATTAGATGATTAAGTTATTGCGATGGCTATAGTCATTCATTGATGGAAATGGCATTGAAAAACTTAATTCTGTGTTCTAAAGAGGACAACTGTTTCATCATGTCAAAAGTCAGTACACGAGACTTCGGTTCTTTGAAAATCCGCGCATCCTTTGCAAAGCATCCTTTGCACTCCTAATTCTGGCAGCAAAAAATAAATTCATAAATAAATACATAAAATCGAACACTCAAGTGTGCAAGGAAAATAAGAGCGAAAGTGACATTTCATTCCAAAAAATAGTGTTGCCAACCAGCCAAATAAGGTTTATTTATTATTATTTTTTCAAATAAATATTTTAAAGCTTGCTTCTCGACTTTTGAATCACCCTGTATAATATTATAGGAGCTGAATTCAGTCTTTATATCTACAAGCTTAATTTATAACTTTCACAATGATTCCACTATATTAAATTTTGTGTGGCTATTGTTATAAAAAACAAAATTACACTTTAATTTATTAGCTAGTTTTGAGATAGACTATAATGAATAAATTTTGGAAAAAGAACTGAATTTGAATGATTTGTGGATTTCCTTCACTTCTAATTAATTTTTTGAAACTTGCATATTCAATTATTCGAAGAATTAATTTTTAATTTTTTTTCTTGTTGATGGAAATATTAAAGCACTTCCGATTTAGATAAATTTCAGTAATATAAAAGCTCCTTTTCGGATTGATAGCATGACTCTTTTCTCAAACCGTAACCGTCAAAACTAGTTTGATAGTTATTCTCAAACCGGGAACTTCTATGCGAAGATGGTTGTGGGAGGGGGGGGAGTCATGACGTTAATTTGAAAAGAAATGCTGCCGCTTTTTTCTGGATTAGGGCCATTATTCTGTGACTAAATGATAAATTAATAATAACATTCTTTAGCTGAAAAGTTTTGATCCAGTCGTATGTTTCGCCCAGCATGACCTCGCAGAAGGAAATACATCGAGAGGTCAGTACGGGTGAAACATGATTCCTATATGAATTGGAAAATTCTGTTTTGCATTTTAATTAAAGATAGATAATGCATCTGTGCTGTGAGAGATGTAATTTAATGGAAGCTCTTTTGATAAAACCGAAGTGTCAAAAGGTTGTAATTGAGCTTTGATAAGTAGTGGAACTATATGTTCGAAAACAGGGAAAAGTCGTGAAATAGAAAATTGATGCTCACTTTCGTTGACCACCCGATTAATTTATTCCTTTGTCCTATTACGAACTATAGATGGAATGGGATTCGTTATACTCGAAATAATGGTGATTACCATTATTATTTTTCTGCAGTTTAGCTTTGGAAATGTTGCACATCAGCTAGTCGAGCATTTAATGAGATTTTTCTCATGCAGAAATCAATACCGTTCGGCCCATTTTCATTCTAATAAAGCAAGTCTTTCATTTCACTTTCTTCTTTAACCCTTTCCATAAGAGAACTAGCTGTTCGTGAGTAATCTTTTGCTCATCGGGGCGTCCAGGAATGGAATACGATATAAGATTTATTAACCTACATTCTCCTGCCCTGAATTCTTTGCCAAAACTCATTTCGTTTATAAAAACCGACGATTAAAGCTCCCCGCTGTCACTGTGCCGACGCTTAACAATTAAATGGGTCTGCAAATTTGCTTTTTACGGCGGCACTGTGTTCCAGTATGCGTTGATTCCACTTTCGGTTTCATCTTTGCTATTTCCTATTTATTTTTCTCCATAGTGTGCCCCTGCTAAGAGGTAGAGATTAAAGGTTAAATCCTCTTTTTACGTGCGTTTATTGGGTCAGTTGCTTTCTAAAGTAAGCCTTTCCACATGGATCACAAGTAGGTGGCTGTCTGACCAACATCTTTCAAATGCAGCATATTTTCTGGTTTGAAGTCTAGGGATTATCTTTCCAAAACTTAGAGCAAAAAGCTAAAGATTGATTCTTTTTTTAATACTAATGTAGCATTTTGCGTTTAACGAAATTAACTTTGCTTTTAGTAGATGAAAGCTTTCCACTTACCTCTGATATCAAATGGAGCTGCGAATGTTTTCGTCCTTTTTAGAAAATTTTAATCCATTTTCATCCAAGTTTATTTTTAAGCTGCAAGAGTTTCTTAATTAAGCAGGGTTGCCACGCCACAGGGAAACCTGAAAAAACAGGGAGAATACAGGGAATTAAAAAATCAACAGAAAAACAGGGAAAATCCAGGGAATTTTGAAATTTTCTTCAAAAAAGCTGGAAAGTGCAGGGAATTTTACTTTTTTTCAAAAGTTCAAGTTGCCACAATGAATTCTAAAATATGTAAACTACCAATGAATAAATTTATGCGCAAATGAATAAAATAATAATAATAAATAAAATAAAATAACTAGTAATTTTACTTCAGTTTTTTTTGCTAAGTTTATTTATAAATAAAAATTTAATTATGTATTATAGAAGCAAAAAATATTTATTACTTAGTTTGAAATGCAATTTAAAGCTTATGCTAATTTAATAAGAGAATATGAGATTAGCCATCAATCTGTTCTATGATTTCAGTTGAATGAACTATGAATTCTGCTTTGCCTCCCTATGTTTTTATTTAGTTTTTTTTTTTCTATGCTAGGATATTAATGTTCATATAGAATATCAGTGTTCGTTCGTTCATAATACTGCATATTCATGCAGGGAAAACACAGGGAAATTTTCCCCTGGAATTGAGTGGCAACCCTGTTAAGTTATTTATGGTGCTTCAAAATTTAAAAATCCTTATTAAATAGATGCTGTTGTTGTTTTTTTAACCCTAATAAATAAATAAACGTTTTTGAAAGAATAGTTTATTCGACATCTTGACATTTGACGACCACGAAACAGCTTAACATTTTTATTGCTTACTGTTGCAGTTGATCAAAATATCCTATCTCATTATTTTTTTATTTCCTTCACAAAATTAGGTTACTAAATGGCATTTTGTTCGAAACAAAACCATTAAGATATTCAAAAATGACATATTTTCTCTACTTTATCTACATAATTGTCTGTTTAATCATTCTACAAGAAAATCCCACGAGACTCTCCTGAATATAAAACGGCACTTTTTTTTCAAACCTCTAACCAGATTTATTTTGAAGTATGTGCGAAAGTTATGACTTCGGGAGTGACGTGATTTTATGGTGACAACATCATACGAAAAGACACTTGCCAGAATGAGATTTTCTTTTGATACAGAATACAGATGTCGCTTGTAGAATGTAGAGTGGCTTTTCATAGATGGAGTCTAGTAGCACTTTTCTTCGGCTTACATGAACGTTAACAGTAGGTATTAAACGACATGAGTAGTCCATTTATGTGCGCAAGTGAGTCCAATACGCGATAATAAATGAGCAAGTTCGAGGATTGCTTTCGGGTCAGAAGTTTTTGCCAGGTTGCCGTTATTTAATTTCTATTTTATTTAGTTTTTGAGAAAGACAGTCATTGAATCAATTGACCATCAACGAATTCAAATGCTTCAAAACCTTTTTTTATATGCGAAGTAATTTAGTGATGAGTCCGTTTCTAAGGAATATATGTGGTGCTACAGTATGGCTCTGATTAACACGATGCTTGATATTGGGCGAACTTTTAATGTCTGACTTGAAAAGAAGGATATTCTTTATATCACAAATATCCGTTGTTGGGAAACCAAATCGGCTTTCTCCAGTCTCTAGGGGAGCATTTTGCCACGCCTCTCGCCCGGCGAGTTAAAATAGAATCTTTTAACCCTCCACATATCAGAAGTCAGAGCCACACTGTTGATTGTTGTGTGTGACTTCATTAGGTGAAGGAAGATTTTAAAAAAATTCCATGCAATCAGGCTTCTCGACCTTGAAAAATCATTCGATCCAACACCTGAACTGCCAAGATATTGAATTCCCGCGATAGGCCCCCCACAGACTTAATTGCTTTCCAATCCGATTTGTGCTCCTCTCGATTAGGATAGTTGGCCCACAGCTGTCTGCTTCGTTCGTAATCCGCTTCTAATCAGATTCGTGCTTCTAAAACTGGGTGTTAATGGAAAAGGCCTCTCCCTCCCTTTTCCGCCTGCTATTCTCGTGTTTCCTCTGCGGACCCGCCCCGCGGTTTTTGATTAAGTAGGAAGCGAAAATCGTTCAATTTTTCCTTCTGCCTCCAGGGATACCCCTTCAGTGGGCCATCTGGCCCCGTTGGTTCTGCAAACACAATTGCGGTAAACTATGCAAAATCAAGCATTTGTACTTATTGGATTCGAAATCAGGTTACGGTGGGAACGGAAAAAGGTGAGTGCCGCTAGAAGTACGTACTGTTTAAAAGTTTTGTCTCCCCTTTTGTGGCTATTTGGGAAGGGATGGATTTTTATTTATCGCGCTTCATTGAGTTAGTATTTATTATGTCGCGGGCGGTTTTCGATTCCCGCTCGTTTGGAAGAATTGAAGAGCTTAGGAGATGAAGGGGTTTTGTGACAAAACAGAAATTGGGAGTAATTAAAGTTAAAGTTTTATTGTTGCAGCTTTTTTGCTTTCTGATATTGTCGTTAGTGTGCGTATGAAATTGATCTAATGAAATCTACTTTTTGATGTACAGAGTTTTATTTGCTTACTTGTATCCATTACTTACCATTGTCCAGAGTGTTCATTTTTCAAAACGTAACATAGCCCCTTCATCCTCCAAGCCCTTCAATTGAGAGAAAGATTGAATTCAAAAGTGTGGAGCATTGAGTTTTAGTATTTTCTCACCACGGAGTGAGCATTGATTTTTGTAAGCTGCTATTATTACAGCTACTTCAAGCTTGGTGATATAACAGGTAAATTGTAAAAGAAATATTGCAATACAATATTTTCAATATGAAAGTACCCTAATTCTTTCGTGAAATCTGCATAATTTTATTTTCCCAACAACAAATACAATCGTATACAAGTTGGTTATGAGCAGAGAAACGTTGGGAGAGATAGAGCACTTTAAAATTCAACTGTGAAAACAGGTTTTGAAATCCTAGAACGACTTCTTCAAAACTGTTGATTATTCTCTTTGGAAATTTTGCCTCATTTATTCAAATATTTGGTCTTATTTATTCATTTATTTCATTTAAAAAAATTGTTTCTTATCACGGAAAGTTTTTGGCTGCATTTTGCTTTCATCCGTCTTGTATTTACTTTCAATGTTTGACTTATATCCATTAATCTGAAAACTAAGTATTCGACTGTATTTTCCTGTTTTTGTCGAAACCTAGCGTAAGGAAATCAACAACGCTTACAACATGCACACGGTTGCTGTAAAACAACTTTTCACTGCTGCGTGTTAGCTGTATAAATAAAAACAACTTTAAAGGGATTGCTTTTTCAAAGTGTATTTCTTTTTTTATATATATATATTTTTTTTTACTGACTTTATCAGGAAACAACTTTTTTGCATTCAAATATTTCCTACAATCTGACTAAAACTGTAAACAACATTCTCATCATGACTCAAACTAAAACTTTTACTGCATAATCCAAATAAAAATGTTTCATTTCATTGTAGGAAGGAAGCATTTTTATTCCTTTAACTGAAATAAGGAACAGTTTTTGAAATAGAGACTTATCTGAATTACGTTATTCACGCATTTTTTTCAAACTATCAGTAATTAAAAGCAAATTATGAATCATGTCAATGAAAAGATAATAAACTTTAAAACACTTTTGCTGTTAATGACAGAATAACAACAAAATTTAATTGTGAAACGTGCGGATTGTGTTATGACGCCTTTCTGATAGTGTCTGAGCAATTTCGACCTTGTTAGAAATTGTCTTTTCGTGTTTTGAGCCGAATGAAAAACACATTTCTTCTCCCATGTTGTAGACTAAACAACAAACCCCATTTCTCGCTCATCATTACTCTTTGGTGTGAATGTGGTTTACTAATTGGTCAGGAGTGCTTTTTGCTGCCACTTTCCTAGGGCTCTTGGGTTTTTCAAATTTCATGTTCTCTGTGATAGGTAGTGAGTCAAGTGATTTATTGTCAACTTTGTGATTGGTTGGTTGCGACGTAGTACTTTATATGGTACGTAGTATTTATTACTTCGTCCTGTTTCTACGAACTGCGTTAGATTCAGTAAGAAAGAAGGACAGTTTTTTTTTAATCGTATCAAACCTAAGAATATCTCATATACACCAAATATATTTGAACGAATTCATTTAGATTGCTTTTCATTTTGAATTAGTCACTTTAGAATAATTAGTCTTATTTTTTTTCCTTTTTCATTCTGCGATTGTTTGTTCAAAGTGTATTCCTTTTTTTATTTTATATTTTTTATGATTTTACCAGGAAACGACTTTTTTGCATTTAAGTATTTCATACAATCTGACTAAAACAGTAAACAACTTTCTCATCATGTCTCAGACTAAAACTTTTACTGGATTAATTCAAAACAAAATGTTTCATTTCATGGTTGTAAGGAAGCATTTTTATTCCTTAACTGAAATGAGAAACAGTTTTGAAGTAGACTTTTCTGAATTACGTTATTCACGCATTTTTAATAAAATATCATTAATTATAATCAAACTATGAATTATTATATCAAAGAAAATTTTTTTTAAACGCTTTTGCTGCTAATGACAGAATAACACAAAATGCAGTAAATATTTGGATATTGTGACGACCACTAATGTCACCCATTGAACAGTGGGGTGGGGGTGGGGGTCGTGAAATTGTAACAGTTTGTGGCAAGGGATATAAAGGGCAACGAGAAATACGACATCACATACTTTTGATAACAATATGCTTTTGAAAAACTGATACTTGACAAGGAGAGGTTGTAAGGGGGAATGTTTCGCTTTGAAAAAGGGGGGAGGAACTTAATTTCTTGACAAGAAGTGACATCATTTATGGACAGCTCCCAATTTTTCTTCCTTGCAACGTAACAATTGCGCAAATTCTTAATGCGTTGATATTTATTCTTTGAGTGATTTTGTATTTTAGTGCAATTAGAAAAAATAATTTGAACTACAAACTCAGTTGTGTATTGTTTGTGTATTTTCTTTTAATGAAATATCTTCCAGAATGATGGAAAATTATCAGTTCTGTAGATCAGTGTATTAGCAGATACTTCAGACATCATCAGATAAATCTGATATTTCAGCCAGTGTATTATCAGTTTTGTGGAGTTTAAATTGCTGTTGGAGTTTCTCCTTCTTCCTCCTCCACTGGCGTTGCATCTGTGCTTTGACAGTTTACTTATTCAATACGTATTGTCCGTCGAAACATGATCTGTTTGTTCAGAGGTATTTGAATGAGTCGTTAACTTTGATATTTTATGTGAGCAAGTATCGTTTCGACATGAAGGTCGTTGTAAAGTGTGCCTAGAAATTTTGATTCTGTTCATCACATAGGACAATAAGACATATTACTCTTATTCGCTTAGTTTCTTTTGTAATTGAAGGGGAAGTGGATAAAGGTAACAATTCTTTAAATTTCTAAAAAGAGCTTTAAAAAACTTTTTTTTAATAGATTTTTCTCAACGGGGAAAACGGGGTCATATTAGTTACCTACCATTTCTGTGACTAAGGGGACATGATACTGACGGACTTATCACCTTCATCCATGGTAAAAAGTAAGTTTCAAAAAATGTCACTTATCACCTTTATCCACTTGCCCCTTTAATTATGTTTGAATAGATCCCGGGCTATGTTTTTTAGGAATTAAAGTTAGGGAAAAGGTTTCAGACTTTGTTTGATATTACATATTTTTATTGTTACTGCTCTGTCATTTTTTCGATAGCATTAGAGTTTCAAAATTTGTAAATTGAAAAGTTTTTAACACTTGCAATTTTTTTTTTTTTTTATTAACAAATAAACAAGTGGAAAAGCATGTAAGTTAGTTCATAATAATATTCAAAACAGCGATCTTACAGCGGACGATTGTTAACCATCGACTTAGATACATGTTCGTGTAGTGAAATAGTGTCTCTTGTGTCTAAGAAGATGCATTTAACAACTCAAGTACACATTTTTTCCTCCGTCAAGCCATCAATTTCTCGTGACTAGCAGATTTAATCCTTTTTTTAAACTGGTATTAGGCTTCTGCTTACCTTTCACATCACGTCAGATCATAAAAAAAGAAAAACAAAGCAATAACGTGTCAGACACATAGCGGGTGCTCGTTAGCCTCCGACTACAAAAATTCGTTGTGGCAAAATGGATGTCACGTCATTCCACGTCACGTGCCGAGTGTGGGCTGCGTTGTGTTATGTTCTGCCACACCCCCTCATACACTGTACGTCCATGGAGTCATTTAAAAATCTGTTTCCAGATTCACAATGCCGCTCCCCGCCTCTGCTAGGGAAACATGTGGCCCTTTGGGAAGTTTTTGGTTAATTATGAAATTAACATTGCGTAACCGAGAGATAAAGTTCTGTTTGGGTAATTGTTTTACGGATGAGTGATTTTATGTTCTTTATATATGATTATTGTACACTCAATCCATCGTTGCTGGTGTGGCGGATTTATGTCTATGTTTGCACTTTATTCCAGGAACTTCAACTTTGGCTTTTAATTTTAATGTATTTGAATACAAGAACCATTGTGTATCTTAACGTATAAAAAATGTTTGCTTTCGTAAAAGAATCATATATACATGTTGTGGTTGCGACATAAATTCACACCCGCAACTTGTACAAATCATTTTTTTTAAGTACAAACTTTTTTTTTTTTTAAGATGCTACTTTTTTTGAGATACTTAACGGTATGTTGTATTTAGTTGTATGAAAGTTAAAAGCCTAAATTTAAATTTCCTGATGTCACATCCGTACAAATGGATCGAACATGTAGGACAAGTCATAGTGCTTCCAAACTCTGTTTGAGGTTTTTATTTCATTGTTATTATTTTTATTATTTAGTTTCTACGTCCTGATTTGTAAAAAAATACGATTGCTTATTAAATATTTTCTTGAAGGTTTGTTACTCATCATACTGAAAATTAGTGTGATAGGTAATATTGATTTTAAGTTTTTCAGTAAAGTTATGTGGTATATACATTTTCTCCAAAGCCAATGTCGCTCTAAGGATTCTTCTGGGGGGGGGAGAGCACCTAACTGTATGGAGAGAAACTGACGTCTTTTTGGACTGCATGTGACTCCCAAACTAATTTACTGCAGCAGAGAAAGGAACAAGTATGAAAAGAAAAGGCTTCAGCGCAGGAGTATTCAACAGTTTGCGCTTTTGGAGAACCCTTTGTGCTTACTCTTTTCTTAAAAGAACCACTTCATCAAATAGCAGAAAATCAGAACTATGTTCTGCACATTTTTACGAAATTATTTTTGAATTTTTTGTTTTCGTAATACAAACATTAAATAGGATAATGAATAATAAGATAGCTTAATTTATGTTGTTGGTTTTCTAAAACATGTGGTATATAAACTATATAAAGAAAGGCAAAACAAAATATTTATTTGAACCAGAAAACTGGATCTTTTATAGCAATTAAAATGTAATTAAATTTTTTCCGCTTTGACTGAGTAAATATTAATCACTTTCTAATCCTCCCGCTAAGTTCCAGAGCTCAGTTGGCCCCAGATTAAAAACTTCTACTGTTGAACATTATTCCCCCAAAACTATTCGCACTTAAAAAGAACAGTTAATGATTTATAGAAAAATAAATAAAAGATCCGAAAGGATAGGGTATTCTGGGCGAACTCTTGATATACATTCCTTTTTTGTATTTCAATCCCACGCACAAGGCAGAAAGTTGAGTTGCATATTTGCTCTTTATCGCTGTTAAAAGCTAACGGATTCCTATCTCTCTCCATCTTGCTGTCGCTCTCTCTCTCTCTTTTTTTCCCAACGTGATATTCTTGCGTAATGGAAGCAGATGCGGAAAATCTGTACAACAGGTTATAAAATCGAAACAGATCCTCGTAAGAATGCTTTCGATTTAAATGGCCAATTTCGTCGTGTCCTTCCCCCCTTTAAATACCCCGATAAAAATTCGTACGTGAGTGCTTTGCTAAGGGGATGGCTGTTTGCCACCTCTCTCTCTTTAAGACATATGTGTGTGTACCTTGCAGTCTGCCATCTGGTGTTGGGGCACGCGCCGCTGAGAGCAGGTGATGTCGAGGAGGACTTCCGGGGCGAAGACAAGGAGATTACCGATCCCCAACCCCCCTTTCCGAAGAAAATCGCAGTCTTGAGATTTTCTTTAAGAAACCCGCGGTGCATGTCTGGGGCACGCGTCGCACCTGGCGTGTGCACCTCTCCGAAAGAACTCCCCTCCTATTGGTCCATCCCAGGCACCTGGCCCTCGGTCACGTGAAACCAGTTGACCCATCCCAATCCCGGCACTCATTTCCAGTCTCTCCACGCTTTTCTCAGAAGCCGTTTTCTTCGTTGGCCGTTCTATTATTCCAAAAGAAATTCCGTCCTGCTGGGATCTTAATTTCGTGTCTCAGTCGTTTCGCCAAAATTCCCTAGAGTATTTTCTTATCAGACGAAGATGGACAGGAGCCTCCCAGTGGGGGGTTGTGGGGAAAGTCAATCAAACTCCGAGTTGGGACGGTGTAGGGATTCTAAACCGGCTGATTTTCCCTATTGAGGGGAGATCTTTTCCCTCTTTAGAGCACGTGCAATATTTTTGGAGTATTCAC
>JAXGGA010008935.1:0-54055 GCA_038373865.1 Uloborus plumipes
TTAAAAATTTGAAAGTAGGGTATTGAGATGGGGAATTTGTGTGTCGGTCTGTCTGTCTGTCCCCCCCTAATAACTTTTGAATGAACATTCCGATTTGGACAGACTTTTTTTTGTTGGAAAGATCTCGGCGAGTACAGCTCATTCCCATATTTGATTTTTCGATTTGAACAATTTTTGGTTCAACTTTGAACCGTTCAATCAACCTGTCCCGCGATGCTAACTTTTGAGTGAACAGTCCGATTTGAACAAACTTTTTTTTGTTCGAAAGATCTTTTCAAGGATACTTCATTCCCGCATCTACATTTTCGATTTGAACAATTTTTTGTTCAACATTGAACCGTTCAAACAAGCTGTCACCCCTAATAACTTTTGAATGAACAGTCCGATTTAAACAAACTTTTTTTTGTTCGAAGCATCTCGTCAAGGATACTTTATTACCGTATTTAAATTTTCAATTTGAACATTTTTGGTTCAACATTGAACCTTTCAAGCAACCTTTCCCCACCTAATAACTTTTAAGTGAACCGTCCGAATTGAATAAACTTTTTTTTGTTCGAAAGATCTTATCAAGAATACTTCATTTCCGTTTTTAAATTTCCGATTTGAACAATTTTTCGTTCAACATTGAACCGTTCAAGCAACCTGTCCCGCGATGCTAACTTTTGAGTGAACAATCCGATTTGAACAAACTTTTTTTTGTTCGAAAGATCTTATCAAGGATACTTCATTCCCGTATTTACATTTCCGATTTGAACAATTTTTCGTTCAACATTGAACCGCTCAATCAAGCTGTCACCCCTAATAACTTATGAGTGAGCAGTCCGATTTAAATAAACTTTTTTTTTTTTTTGTTCGAAGGATCTCAGCAAGGATACTTCATTACCGTATTTAAATTTTCCATTTGAGCATTTTTTCGTTCAACATTGAACCGTTCAAGCAACCTTTCCCCACCTAATAACTTTTGAGTGAACCGTCCGAATGGAATAAACTTTTTTTGTTTGAAAGATCTCGGAAAGGCTTTCCCATACATTCCCATATTTCGCTTTTTGATTTGAACCATTTTTCGTTCAATATTGAACCGTTCAGAAAAAAAAATTAACATTAGTGTCTACGGGGAATTTAAGTTGAATGTTGACCCTGAACTTAAAGTCGGATTTCCTTCAAACTAACTTTGTAAGAAAATGGTTTTGATAAATAATGTTTGTAAAGTACTTTTCTGAGTAATCTTCTGTGAGGACTCTGATTCTGACTCCGACTCCGCAAACATGGCAAAATTGCAGGCTCAGAAAAAAAATGACTGACTGTGCAGACGATTTTTTGACGATTTATTCATTTGTTTTATTTTATTTTTATTATTATTATTTTTTTTTGGCAGACGATTTTTTTTGTAACAAAAATTTTTCATTCACGAGAACATTTTATTCTTTATTTATATTTAACGACTGGCAACGGATTAAAAGTGAAATTTGAGACATTTTATTAACGGACGAGTTTTTTTTTTCTTTTTTTTTCTTTCTTTGATAAAATGTGTTTTGATGCTCTTTGTACTTTTATTTATTTATTTATTTATTTTATTTTTTTTTTTTTTTTTTTTTTTTTTTTTGAAAACGATGGAGGATTTTTTCTACGGAGGAACTGTAACCGTTACACTCTTTAAAAGGTGCGACAAAACTTTATTTATTCGTTAATTACTTTTTACGTGTCTATTTCATCTGATGCGAGGGGTATTTTTTGATTTTCGAAATCAGCTCTAAGTGCTAAAAAGGTATGTTTGACATAATTTTCAGCCTCAGATAATCAAGAGAATAATGATCAGATGCGAGAATGCCGATGTCGATGTACGGGAAAGTAGGCTCGTTTAGTTCTTGACATAACTTCTTGTTCATTTTGTATTCAAAATCTGCAACAGGACGTCCCTCTGCGCCACTGCTTGGGCCGTCCACCAACCAGCCCGGCTCCTTCGCCACCATGCAGGACATGGTGACGTCCACTTCCTGCATGGTGGCAAAGGAACACACACAGACAAAATTTGAATTTAAGATGTCTAAAATCATTTTTTTTTTTCTGGAAAGCAAAATGTGTCCTAATATTCCAAGAGCTAGCAACGTCGAAAAAGACAATTTTAAGACGTCTGGCTCTTGAATACATCTTTTCCGATGCTCTTCTAAGCAGCATGCTTAGCGAAGAATGGTTGCGCCCGGCGGCTAAGAGTGGTTGCGTTTTTTACTACGCATCATACTTGTACTGCAAAAAGAGTGATTTTTAAGTTATTTTTGAGCAATTAAACGTCAAATAAACCAAAAAAAAAAACAACTTTTGATCACCATTTCCGATTTTAACAAAAATTGGTGAGAAGGACAAATATGACAAAATAAGTAATCCTGCCAAGTTTTAGATTTCTACTTCAAAAATTGTACAAAACACAGAGCTGTTAAAAAACGAAAAAAAAAAATAGTTTTTACATGCAACTTCTTTTCTAATTATAGTATAATAAAAATTTAGAAACCGTTGTGAAGGCACAAAATAGAGCTTTCCATTGAAAAATATTACATGACATACTTATGACAGGTTTAAGCTTCAATTTGCCCCAAAATGATTAAACACTCACTCTCAGCCTCCAGACGCGCAGCATGCTACTTAGAAGAGCATTGGGAAAGATATATTAAAGAACCAGACGTCTTAAAATTGTCACTCGAAAACGTTGTTAGCTTTTAGACTATAAAAACCCACGATAAAAGTGAAACTATTGCATTTCTTAGAGAACACACACATTTCAGTAATTATGTATTTACCTATAGGTGGGCGTGGCTTTTAATGTTTTCCTATGAAATTGCATTGTGTTTGGACCCTTTCCCCCCCCCCTCCCCCACCCCTACCTGGAAAAACTTGAAATGAAGTCCCTGGCTCAGAACTTTAAAGCCATCGCATGCAAATTTCACGTGAAAAACTTTCAAAATCGCTTTAAGGCCACAAGGGACTATCATTTTTTTTCTTTAGCAATTTTCAATGAATTCCTTTGAAATTTGCAGCATAGCTATATGTTGCTAATACTAATACATATAAAAATTTTCGTTGAAATATTTTAAAATTGAATATTTTTTTAATTTAAAATTTGAATTTTAACACTTTTTCTATGATATTCCTCGCACTTGAAATTTCATCAAAATGACAAAATACAAGCAAAATGTGGAACATAAAACACCAGAAAATAAAATGATAGGAGTACTTTTTCTATATATTGTGGCAAAAATTAAAGAAAAAAAAACTAAAATTTACATTTTGTTTTTGTAAAAGATATCCATATTTCAATAAAATATAGCAAATATATTCGACACAGCTAATGAAATAGAAAATTCCTTCCCAACAAAATGTTAACAAACTTCTTAAGTACATGGCAAAACATTTTTAGCAAATTTAAATAATAATTTTTTACACTGGACCAGTATGAAATTTGTAAACACGCGTAAAATTATGCTTTGAGAAAATCAACATTTACTGTTTTACTGTTGTATATTTCATTATTAAAGTAAGTTTGAATACAAATTCACCACAAATAAGGTAAAGCTATTCATTTACAATAGCAATAACATGTATTTCAATCATATAGTTTTTAGAAATATCATCAAAGAAATACCGAATTTTTGACCATTTTTTGCTCATCTGAAAGTCTCTTCTCACCTTAAACTAATGGATGGACTTGCATCAGAAAAAATCTACGGAAATCTACATTAATTAAAAAGTTTAAAATGCCCAAAATCCACAAAGCCTGCTTAGGTTCATCATTGAAATCAATTTGTTAAACTTATTAACAACACTAACTTTAGAATTACTATTCATTGGTTTTGGCAACAATTAAAAAGTAGAAGCTTTATAACTACCATTATTTTTCATAGCTTGGCAACAACCAAAAACAAATGTCACTTCCGTCACACGAAAAGGTTGCGGTTCAGAATTTCAAATCCCTCGCATAAAAAATGTTACTTTGAAAAGAGTAACACGATTTTTTAAAGAACTGGATTGAAGTAAGATAACTAACGATATCACCGGTACAGATGCTTAAAAAATACAGAAAGCCATGTTTATTTTATTAGGTACTAAGTTATCAGGAGAAAAAGAAAAAAAGGTGGTTCGTGTACTATTACAAGGGACGGTTTAACTTCCTTCATACATCTCACAAACAAATAAAGAACTTTATTTTCTTTTTACAAAAGGAATGCCTTTAACGAAGCCTACAAACAGCCGAATTCTACACCAAACTATCTTTTTCTTTTCGAACTTTTATGCATTTATTCAGGAAGATCTCAGATGAAAAGTTTATCTCTTTTTTCCCTTTGAAGTTAAATGGAACTTTAAGAAGAATATAACCACTTAAAAGGAAAACGGCTTTTTCAAAACAAGCATTTTTACCTTCAAACGTTGTTTAAAAACCTCCATTTGTTTCGAAATGAAGCTGATTTTGCAGGTAAAAAGTTCTTGAAACTGAGAAAGCAAACAATTATCTCTCAAAACTATGAAATTCGGGTCCATTCAGCTTAAAATCAATTCCGAATAAATGTATCTTTTCCTTCTTTCATAGTATGCTTTTAGCCCCCGACACAACGAGAAAGGAGGTTGTAAATTTGACGTATTTGTATCTGTGCGTCTGTGTATCTGTCTGGGGCGTTACAGTGCCTTAATTGAAGGACAGATTTCGACAGTTCATTTGTTGTTCGAAAGGAGAGTTGATAGAGAGTGGTGTTAGCTAGGTCTCGCCTTTGTATAACATTAATTAACGATGATATAAACCCATTAATGCCTGACTTTTTTTTCCAAAGATATTTTGTATACTGGTTGCAAACAGTGTTTAATGGACAGGAAAAATAATAAAAAACATATTATGCAAAAAATAAATTTTTTGTTAAGGAAAGAAAAATCGTCCCTTAAAAGTTACGATACACCCCAGAGGGTACATACTTTTTTTATTAAAATTTTTTACTGCCTACGATATAATATTTAAAAAGACATTTTATAAGAAGAAATGAAATCAGCAATTAACATAAACTGGGAAGCTGGGAATAACTTTGAAAACTTAGCTTTTTTTCTTGAGAATGTGAACGATGTCATTTTTGATAAAGATCATATTAAAACTGCTACAGAGCACACTTTACAATGGTTATGTGCTGCAATCTGTTAATAACGTATTTGAAATAATACTAAGGTACTAATTGAACACTATTATTTGGTTGAAATGTTCATTTCTGGGAAATTCAGACCCTTTTTCGGACCGTTCCTAAAAAGGGACGCTAGGCATTAATGGGTTAAGAACAGCCAAAAACCTCTTTCTAATTTTTTTTTGTCGTGAAAATATACTTGAAGGTTCAAAAAATAGTACCAAAATAAAGAGCATCTTTTTCTTCGTCTGATTAGAACCTGTTTGGACTTCCATGTTATGTAAAACTCGATTTATGACCTTTTTCAACCGATTATACACGCAACTAAGACTTTATTCCCGCGTTTTATAACCGATTTTTATGTTGACCTGTAAAAGAAAGAAAGCTCAGATTTAAATTTTTTATCTGTTATACTATACTGCAAGGTTTCGTGGCAAAAAGTCAGACGTCAGCGTGACGTTAGTATATGAAAAACGAGCTAGATAAAACGTCAGAGCCTACTTGGTGAATTAGAGGAGATCGCTAACTGCTTGTGAGCTCTAATTGGCTCCTCCCGTAGTGACGTTCAGTGTCAAGTTAAGTTGCTGTCTAGTATACCAGTTTCTATTTGTTTGCAAATCAGTACTTTCAATTGATTTTCGGATAAGAGAGGCTTTTGAAAGGATTTTGGATTTTTTCCTTTTGGTTCTGCTTTTACGATAAGCAAATTGTAACCGCTGTGATTATCTCTCCTTCTCGGTGTTTTCCATATCCCCTCGAAAATAACTAAATTTAAATTTTAAATCTCGTACTAATTGATTCTAGAAGAGTCAAAACGGATATTTCGATTATTCGTATACACTGTAAAAAATGAATGTTGTTCTTACAGTACAATAAAGCTAATTTATAGTAATAAACTGTAAAAATTGTGTATTTTACAGTGATAAACTATAAAATTTCTACTTTTACAGAACTAAACTGTAAAATGGCTAATTTTACTGTAACAAACTGCAAAATTGCTAATTTTTCAGTTTATTACCGTGCATTTTACAGTTTTAAACTGGACCCTCTGCTGCCAGTATTATACTGTTGTTTTTACAGTATAACACACCTAAATTTCACGGCAATAAACTGTAAAATTTCTAACTTTACCGTACGAAACTGTAAAATTGCTAGTTTTGCAGTTTATTACTGTGAAATTTAATGGTTTTAAAATTGGAACCTCGACTGCCAGAATTATACTGTAAAAGCAACAGTTCATTTTTTGCAGTGTAGTCGTAACTGCACTTGCGCGTATGTTCGTGCTGAAAAGTTCAAAAGTCGTTCATTCGGGGTACAATAAGTTGAACATTTAAGTCAAAATTTTGATTCAAAAAAATATTTGCTGTTACAAAATTGCAATGCTTCGTGCATTCATACAAGGAAGTAAAAAGCCGATGTGGGCGCTGTGTGCAAATATTAATAATAGTTCTCAGTGGCATTGCTGCCGGCCATCTTATCTAGTGTTCAGAGAAGTCTGACCGGATGGGAAGGTTCCGGGTTCGAATCCCAGCTCGGGCATGGATGTACTTTCTGTCTCTTGTACTTGTCCTTTCTTTGTGTGATTGTGTTGCTGTGATATGTATGGTTTGTCTAACCAATAAACGGATCCCTGTAGCACTGCGGAAGCAGAACTTACCGCCAAATCTGTACCTCAGAACCAGAACGACGTAAGTCCAAAAATGGCTATTTTCACTTTTTTGCTTCATTGTGTGTAGAATCTTGTTCCACAGCGACCCATTAAAACAGTATTCTATAAAACAAATTCCTTCTCAATTGTTTAGCAGAGTGAAAAGAGCGCGAGTCCCACCTTTGTATATATTCGACAATCGTTTTTCCCCTCTACTGAAAAATGACGAAAATGGACTTACGTTAGTCTTGTTCTGAGGTACAGAAATTATGGTACAGTTAGAAAAGTGAAGCAGCGCATCCCAAATTGCAAATCCCTAACTGGCAAAAGACAGCACCAACAACAACAGCATTGTTACTGTCTTAATTTCTTAGGTAAAACCTTCCGCGTATTTACGCATGCGTCAGATCTTCTCTGATATTATCAAAATAGGGGTGATAGGTGAGATAACAATAAGGGGAAGAATAATAAGAAGCATTTTGAGCTGTTAAAAACAACACAGAACGATGCTAATTTCCAATACGTAGTTTAGTTGAATATGTCAAAAGAATAGCAAATGCAAGTTTTAAATTGAAAACTTCGGAAAGTTATCACCCACAACCCATCTACCCTTTTTTAAGTGGAACTGTTCACGACTGCCAGGCGCGGCTTTCATGGACAGACAGTAGCATTGCCACCTGAAATTGTTGATTTCTTCAGCTTCTCAAAATCTTATCTTCTGCAATTGACAGAAAAAAAATGGTTAACTTTTAAACTAAATTTTAAGTGCATTTATATTTTAAAACTGCCACAAATAGAGCCAAATCATTAACTGTGTGGTGTTTTCGATTCGATAATATTTGAAACAAAATAAGTGTTTTTCTTAGCCCTTTAAAGAAAATTGTTCCCTTTCATATTCCAGGATTGTTTTCCTTTCACTATATGGATACGGTTTTTGAATTAAATTGATCATACATTGCGTCATCCTTTAAAAATGAAGGTTTCTTTCCCATTCCTGTTTGGGGGGAATTTAAGCTGGGTAAATCTCTTCCACCGTTTATTTCGAGTGTAACATAAAGTATCTCTTGAAAATGTATACGCGTCTTTCAAGAAATCGAAATTGGCTGTCAAAGACAGTTTTATCGTTGTTGGGAAAGAAACTGAATAAAAGCATTTTATTTGATTTTGAGCTGTTTTGTCGGGTGTTTCGAAGACGCACTTGGATTTTCAAGATTCTTCTATTTCAGAAAAATGGCTTCTTCCAACCATTTAATTTGATGGAGAAGATACTGGGTTTTAAACTGTCACAAGTAGTCAACTTTATTTTGCATGCACTGATGTTTTATATTGTCTTTCAAGAGATACTGTGTCAACAAAAATGGATGCGCTCATACGCAATGATGTTTACGGAATGAAATGTTTACCTCTTGCATTCCTGCTTACGGCGTAGCAACCACAATATGAATAGTGCTGCTCTGGTAAGCTAACCTCCAGCATTAAAAAAGTTAACTTTTTTTCGCTTAGTAGGAAAGGGAAATTGCCAAAGATTTGAAGTAGGAATATTTTTGCAAAATGACGACGAAAATAACTCGACTCCAATTCAACGACAGTTACCCTTCCCTAATTACCCCCGCACTAATTTCAAGCCCATAACCACCACAGGTGAAAAAGGAAAGATGAACATGAATAGAACATGTTCTCAGAATGAAAGCAATAGATCCAACAAGAACTGCTTTCAAGTGGACCCCTGATGGCAAAAATAAGCGAGACCATCCAGAACTCCACTCCCCCCCCCCCTCGAATTGCCGGGCTCCCAGTTTCCAATTTGGCTTTTGTTTGCCCTGCATATTAGCTCTTTGCTTTTCAGCTGCATACCGCACCGTCAGCAGGGATGCAGTTTATACCATGCTATCGTATAGGAAACATACTTACTCCTAACATTGATAAATAACACCATGCCAGCCAAACGGTAGCTGTAGCAGATTTTAGACGCATGTGTTGGCATACAAGGCGTGGCTCTCAGGAATCATTTTTTAAAAGACAACACTCGGTCGAACAAGCAAAAATGCCAAGAGACTTCCTCTTCCCCACTATCACCTTCTCTAGCCTGCTCAATCCTCTAATTTGTCACAGATCGATCGGACGATAAGTTGGATGGCTGACAAGTTTGATCGAATTGGTGAAGCCATTACAGTAATTGTGAAACGAGATGACGTCGGCATCGACTTCAGCTATTAGTGAATAATGAATCAAGATATTTAT
This sequence comes from Uloborus plumipes, assembly GCA_038373865.1. Classification (NCBI taxonomy): domain Eukaryota; kingdom Metazoa; phylum Arthropoda; class Arachnida; order Araneae; family Uloboridae; genus Uloborus; species Uloborus plumipes. Next base: position 9,040 of record JAXGGA010008935.1, read on the forward strand.
TACTTTAACATGACTATTTACACCTATTTACATGATGACTACTATGCTTAGTATTAGTAAATGTTCAATTTCATGGTACTACATCAGTACCTGTACTTCCGGCACTGGACCGCAAACGAGTAGCGAACACTTTTTTCCTGTCTTGACCGCAGCCTTCTCTCTATCCGTTTCCCTTTCGCGCGGGATGCTTTGACGCGGTTACCGGTTGCAGCTACTATGCTTGCAGCGTCGTCTCAAGTTTGGGAACGCTTGTTGGTATTGAAGTGTGGGGATAAGCAACTAGCTCAGGCAATACTTTTTAAGAATCAATCCTCGACAACATCGTCTCATGCATTCATGCTAGAAGTGACACAACATAGGACTAAAACTGCCATTCATTTCAGATTTTTCATGAAAAAGATGATAACGTTGCTTCCATTTTGTATTCAATTTCTTATCTCTATGTTGTTTGCGCGTATGTAAAATTTCGCTTGATTTCGACAACTCCTTCTTAGTGTATCGATTTGTCGATAGTGCATAGCTACTAACAAAGCCAATAGGATGCTTGGGTTTAACCCTACACTGCATGGTGTTGCCAATTGGCTACATGGACAATTTGTCCTCCTTATGAATAGCAGAATGTAGTTATAAGGCAACTCAATGCATAAAAAGCAAGTATTGGGTATATTTAAAGCAATTATCACCATTTATCCTCCATACATGGCAGCACTGGTCTGTTACATGCTCTTAAATGAATCCATATGGATAGCTTTTAAAATCACTCAAACTACCATGTTTTGAAATTATTTTTTACAATGAAATATTTTTCTTCGTCTTTTAAAAAAATAACATGAATAAAATAAACATTTAGCTTTCGTTTAAGATGCGTTTTACATCAAAATAATTATTTGAAAAAAATCTAGGACATAATACACGTCTGTAGCCATTTGGCAACATTATGCAGTAAGCATCCAGAGAACACTTCGATTCATCTCTATAGTTCATGAAGTATGTGCTTTGTTTATGTTTCGCGCTAGCTACTTTCTCTTTTTGGAAGGTATAATATAATCATGCGGACCCAAAAGTGGTACTTTCGGCTGTTCTACCGTTTATAAGACCTCGCAATTATCAATGCTTAGTTGATGTTCAACAGAGTGAACAAACAAAAAATCAATAAGGAAAAGCCTTTAAAACGTGTTCATTTTAGATTTCAGTTAGCACAAATGTTGTGCTTACACGGACAAGTAAAGTCATTAATAATTTTAAAATATGGTTTTGAAAAAAAACTAAAAAATACGCTTTTACATTGGAATGTGGGTTTCCCTCTGATTTTCAAAACTACTGAATATCCGCACTTAAGTTTAGATGTACTTATAATACATCAATATGCAATACAGTTTAGCCTTTAGTATTAAAAATAATATTAAATATATTACTTTTATATTTGCAAAGAACGTAACTTTTATCTTTTATTCAGAGTTACATACATACATACATACAAACAAACGAACCCACATGTGAAATTAATAAAAGCGTATTAAAAAGAGACCATTAGCTACAGATGAACTAGAGTAACAAACTAAAAAAAAAAAAAAGAGAAAAGAAAGAAAGCTTGCACGAGAGAGCCTCCAAAAGACATCAGATTTGACAGAATTGATCATCGGAAAGAACAAGTACACATAAAAAATCATGTAAAATGTCAAAATGTAAAGGATTACAAGAGTACAGTGCACCAAATGTTCAATTCCTCTATTTTTTTTACAAAAAAGAACTAATTTCAAAACTACCATTTACAATCATTTTTATCTGCTGAATGCATGGTGTAGCCATTTGGCAACAAAACTATTTTTAATTAGAAAGGGGTGAAAATTTAGAGTTAAATTTTTTAAAATATTTTTCCATGTTTTCTTATTACATTGACAAACACATATATTTTTTTCTACGAAATATAAAAAATCATGCAGTGTAGGGTTAACAATAGATCGCTTCCAAACAAATCTAAGACGGTTCTTCTACCTCTATATTGAAGTTTAGTAAGACCCCATTTGTAGTATATATGTTCAGTTTTGGCCTCCTTATCTGAAGAAAGATATTAATTTATTGGAAAGGGTACAAAAGAGGGCTACAAGGTTAGTGAATGGATTTTCCAATTTAGACTATGACTCCAGAGTCATGTCCCCTGTGATTCTCCAAAGGAGAATCACAGGGGACATGATTCAGTTCTTTAAATTCATTAAAATGAATGATGTAACGGGGTTAGATTCTTGCACGGAAAGCAGGACAAGGGGTCATTTTTTTAAGCTGTTGAAATCACAGACTAATCTGGAAATTCGGAAAAATTACTATTTTAGCAGGGTAGTGGGAACTTGGAACAGTTTACCGGTAGAGGTGGTAAGGAGCGATGGAGTAGATAGCTTTAAGAGGGCCATTGATCTTCATTGGGATCTATTATTTGACTAGGAAAAGTCCAGTTGGGCCCAGAGCCTGCTGCTGGTTGTTGCAATTATGTTTGTATTTGTATTATTATAGAGAGTATTTGCAATAGACAATACTAGCTTGGAGTTTTTTTTTAAATATTTATCACCTATAATGCCCCAAGAAGTCTTTAGAAACTTTCCTTTTAAATGCTAGTGGTTTATATTTAACTTAGTTTATGACCAAGCAATAATGCGTTATATGAAATCGAGAGGATTTACTGGGCAGTACTTTTGAGAATTTTAAACTCAAAAATAAAGTTTTATCCCGGTAAAAAAACGAGTAGCACTCTCCATTGCCATGGTTACTAAGTAGCATCATAAAGGCACATTCAAATAGCCTCTGCATAAAAAGACTCTCAGTACGTTCAACAAAAAGCTTTCTTTTGTGGCAACAGAAATAAAAGTTGAAGTGAAAGTATTGAAGAACGATTTTGTATTTCTAAAGTATTTGTGGCAAAAAACTTATTCCTTATCCTCTTTACTTTCAGGGAAAAGGTACACCGAATTTGTTTCAGTTCCATATTTGATCTTCGATTATGAAAAGCTTATTCTGAAAAGAAATAAAAAATGCCCTCGAAAATTCGAAAGATTTGAACCTTTTTTCTTTCTTTCTTTTTTTCGTGATTTTTTATTTCTTGTAATTTTTTGCTCTCACTCACTTACTGCTCTTCTTCCTCATATTTTGAATATTGAAAATGCAATTTTTTTGTGAATAAGGCTTTAGAAGGCTTTTCCGAATCAACAATTTTTAGCGAAAATATCTATTGTTTAAAACCGATACTATCTACCATGAACAATACCAAGCTTTAAGTTGTGCAACGCAAAAAGACAAAAAAATCGTTCTCTCTTGGGAGGGGGAGGGAGACAGAAATCTACAACTAATCTATTTTTACTTGAGATTGTTAAATTCTCAAGCAATTACTCTTTGCTTAAAACAAGCTGTGCTGCACGGTCTACCCGAATCCGTGGTGTCGATCTACCTCGAAAACAAAAGTTGTGCCACATGACGCATGTGATACAACAAATCAAAATCAGTCTTAAATGAAAGAAATAAACAATGAAAATTTTCTCGCCAACATCTAGAAAAGAGCAATTTTATCACTCAAAATGCAAATTTAGAGATCCGGTTTTTTTTTTTTTCTTTATTTCCTAAAACAGAGTAGAGTCATTGTTATTAACCTTTTAACTGTCATGCCCGAGATAGTCTCGGGCACAGCTGGTTTTCGAAAATGTCACGCCCGAGTATTACTCGGAGTATTTTTTTTTTTTTTTTTTTTTTTGAGTGCATCGTATTGTTACACCCGAATATATATCGGGAGACGTTTATTTTGGCTTCATCTATTTGTCAAACCCGAATGTGCTTGGAAAAGTGTTAAAAATCAAAATAACTTGACTGTTAAAGGGTAAATAGGCCTAACTCTGCCAAATTTGACAAACATCTAACATACAAGGAATACACTCACACAAAAATAAGTACCTTTTTTTATATAGAAAAATGACTGGATTTTTTTTTACTTCACTAGATGCGGAATTTTAAGCATTATTTCTCATTTTCAGATTTCTCATGTTTAAATATTTTAAATCAGTTGTGACCTCCCATCAAAGAGTCCCTGATTGCCTGTTACGTTTCTAGTAATAATCCTGCAACTCAAGGTATGACAGATACAAAGAAATAACTTAAATATTCTGCTTTTCCAACTACAATTCTTCACTTCACACTTGTCGTTTGTTCAGTTCTCCCTTTTTGTCTAATTAAAGCAGCGATATTCTAAAAAATACTTCATCGCCGTAGCGTCATATCATCCACCCGTCATTTTCAGTTCTGACTTCTCTGTAATCCCTGGGTGTTTCGTATTTTCTCTGTTAACATCAAATGGAGTAAAATGCCACGCCCTAATATTAAGTAAGCACTAATTGATGTCAAGCCTTTGTTTGCTCTTCCTTGATCTAATATCATTCAAGGTGACGGTTCACGTCAAAAGTTAGAGCTAAAATAAAAGGACAAACAATAAAAGCACACAATTTTAGCCTTTGGCTTTTATTTTAAGATAAAAAGTACATATTTACAAGTTATGTAAAATCGTCTTAGGATAGTGTTGTAATATTTCTTTTAAATAAAATACATTAGTTTGGGTAGACCAATCAGTGAATCAACACCCCCAGACCTCTGGTAAATGAATACCACTTTTTTTATGAAACAATAAGTTTTTAAAACATTATCTTTAACGAACTGTAAATTGTAACATCCTTCTATACATTTCCAAAATGAAAACGGGTAGAAAAATCTATGTTGTCCACTGGTTGGGGTGATCAGATCATTCACTGTGTCGGGGCACTTATTTTCGCTGCAACCACCACAAAAACTGATGCGGACATAAAAAGTCTTGCATTATTTTTAAAAATTACACATAATCATCCAAAGTGTTTTTACTGTCATGTAGCAATTACTACAATTTTTAACAATGATATAAAGTTTTGAAAATGAAATCTCTCTTAGGTGTTCATTCACTGGTTCACCTGCCTTACATTGTTTTTACACTTAGGGCGCTTTTCCACTGGACGACACGACAACGACGAAAGTCGGACGGTAATACTGCAACAATAAGTACGGTGTCGTGTCGTCTATAGCACTGCTTTTCCATTCAAACGTCAAACTTGAATGCCATGACTACTGTGTTCCTTATCGAAGAAAGTTCAGAATGAAAATTTAATCTTTTTTGAAGCATTAAAAATCGTCTGCGCTACAATTAATGAAACAAAGTATAAAATAAAATGATTAAAATCTTTTATTGCTACATCTTTTATCAATCGTCTGCAAATTGAAACTTAGATTTATTAATGAAGAGATGTCGAATTTAAACGCCATTGCTATATTTCGAAGAAAGTAAACAGTTGAATGAATGTCGTCACGATTTTAAAGGTGAGACGGATGCCATCCGACACGAATGGGACGACAAACGACATCTTTCGGTCAGAGACGACACAATCGTCCTTGAATCGGGAGATGGAAAAGCGCATAGCATATTTTAATGCATTTTGCGTGCTCTAATGTCGGATGACGACAATCGCTAACGATTTATCGTTGCCGTGTCGGTAAATAGAAAAACGCCCTTAGGAGGAAATTTTAAGGATAACCATAACTCCTAGAGCCATAGAAACTTAATACTATTTAGTTATTGTAAAAAATAATATTTTTGGAAAAATAGAACTGACTTCAGTTGGAAATTGCTCTAAAAAGTAAAACAGATTTTTTTTCTTTGAACACCATCGGAACTACTTTTAAACATTAGTTTTGAAGTCGGCGCAAAAACGATAGGTATAAAAATATTTTTGAAAAAAAAATTTAACCGACTTCGGAACTTCACTCAGCAAATGCTCTAAAAAGTAAAAAATAATTTTATTCTTTGAACACCATCGATACTACATTTAAACATAAGTTATGAAGTCGGCGCAAAAAAGCTAAATATAATCATTCGAAACTATAAATATAAATTTAAATGAATCCAGGTTCTTTATTCGCATTCGCATTCATTGAAAAATACATATTTATGTAATGGTGCAAATATTCAGCTCTCAATTTTCAATGATTTCTCTGAAAATGTTGGCAAAATATAGTAAACATCATTTTACCTATAGTTCTTGCGCCGACTTCAAAACTTATGTTTAAATGTAGTATCGATGGTGTTCAAGAAATAAAGTTATTTTTTACTTTTTAGAGCATTTGCTGAGTGAAGTTCCGAAGTCGGTTCAATTTTTTTTTTCAAAAATATTTTTATTTTATTCTTTTTAGTGTAAATGTAGGTAATGTTTCCATTGCAAAACTTCACCTAATTTTCTTAAGTAAATGCTTCATAAAATAAACTATGTAAGAAAAAAAAGAAAGAAAGTATCAACGCGTCTAAAATTTTAAACGATAGACACTAAAAAATAATCCTTGTTATTCTCTGGTATTTATTTGTGTACTAGTTTAATTAAAGGCTAAATATAAACGGCTTTTCAACTAATTTATATTTCAAAACAACACTAGATTCTCGCAGTTTAGAAAATTTCACGACGTATTACATACTTGGCCCGCTAATGAGTTTCATGTTTGCTTCAGTTAAGCCTTCATTCAAAATTTTCATGATCATTATAATAACTGTTTCATATCAATCACGTTCTGTAACAATGGATTTTATATTTAATCATTTAGGACAAATCGCTTTGAATTTGAGCAAAAATTTGGAGATTTCCTCACTTTCTTCAGAATTCCTTTATCAAACCGTATGTAAATTAAGACTAATAAAACCTAAAATATTACGAATCAATCAGTACCTGGTACGACTTTCAGTTCATTGGAGTTCAGGAGAAAAAAGCAGGACATAGAAAGATACTCGGTTTAAAATTTTCAAAAAGACCATAGAAAGGAATTTCATTATGCAATCCAGAGAGGCCTGGCGTTCAAAATGGTCATTATTACGATTACTGTGATCCCAATTTCTTTTTCGAAAGATTTCTGCAGGTTCCCGTTATCGAACCCGGACCACGAGAGGATGGGACCAATCGAAAAGAAAGACCTTTCTAACAAAAAAAGAATTTTTGAAATCGGTCCCGGCGTCTTCGAGTAATCTTCTAACATACCAAAAAAAAAAAAAAAATTCTCCGACGAATTGTATAACCTCCTCCTTTGTTGAAGTCGGTTAAAAATGATATTTAAACATATTTTGCCAACATTTTTCAGAGAAACCATTGAAAATTAAAAGCAGAATATTTACCATTACACGAATGTGTGGCAATCAATGAAATGTATGCGAATGCTCTTAAAGAACTGGATCCATTAAAATTATATTTATAGTTGAATTGTAGTTGCGTATGATTCTATACATTGTTTTTGCGCCGACTTCAAAACTTATGTTTAAAAGTAGTTTCGATGGTGTTCAAAGAAAAAAATTATTTTTTACTTTTTAGAGCAATTTCCAACTGAAGTCGGTTCTATTTTTTTTTCCAAAAATATTTTATTTCATTCTTTTTAGTGTAAATGCACTTAAAATAATCAAAATATAGTTAAAAAACTAAAAATTACGCTTTTAAATAAAGTTCAGAATAAAGTTTAAATTTAGTTGAATTTCATGTTTGATTTAGTTAAGCCTTCATTCAAAATTCTCATTATCATTATTATTACTGTTTCATATCAACCACGTTTTGTAACAATGGATTTCATATTTAATCATTTAGGACAAATCGCTTTAAATTTGACTACTTATTAATTGATATCTTCGTTAATTAAAATCGTATACTTATATAAATTAAAACTAATGAAGCCTGAAAAATTACCAATCTATCGGTACCTGGTTCGACTTTCAGTTCATTGGCGTTCAGGAGAAAGAAGCAGGACATAGAAAGATACTCAGTTTTTAATATAAGTAGATATTTCAAAACAATGTTATCAGCATTACATGAAGATAAAAAGACCATAGAAATGAATTAATCCAGAGAAGCCTTACATTCAAAATTGGTCATTATTACGATTACTGTGATCCCGATTTCTATTTCGAACGATTTCTGCAGGTTCCCGTTATCAAACCCGGACCACGAGAGGATGGGACCAATCGGAAATGAAACCCTTTCAAACAAAAAAAGAATTTTTGAAATCGGTCCAGGCGTCTTCGAGTAATCTTATAACATACAAAAAAAAAAATTCTCCGACGAATTGTATAACCTCCTCCTTTGTCGAAGTCGGTTTATTTTGCAGGGACCGCATCCAATTTTCAAATATTGTCTGGGTCCTAGAGTCAGTAAAGCTTAAGAACTTTTCGTGGACCCTGCAACTTGTAAAAGTAAAGTTGTCTTTAAATTCAGACAAACAAAATATTATTATCAAGCAATTTAGGGGGGTTGGGGGGGGGGCAGATGCGTCTGTAACTCGGATACTGACATTAAAATAATCAGTGTAAGATCAAAAATTTCGGAGTCTTAAACCCAACAATGCTGACGAAAATGGAAGAAAAGAAGCAAGATCAGGTGAGGGTTTCTGGAATTTTAAAAGATCTGTACAGTTTTACAAAAAGTTGATAGTCTGCCTTTTCAATACAATGATATCTATTTAAAATGGTCTATTTCAAAAAAAAATGCGTAAAAATTATAGTGCTTGTTACAGACTGCTATCGATATAGTTCATAAAATGCGGTAAACTTTCATATTTTTGCAACAAGATCAAAAACTACTTCTTAACTAATGAATTACATGGGGACTATTCTGAACTGCGAACAGCAAGTGCACCCAAATATATACCGTCTACAAATGTATAAAAGCACTCAAATAAATCTTTCTTGTTGAGATCGATTGCAATTTACCATCAGAAAATAGTGCTTCAGGTAAAAGATAAGTCTCCTGAATTTTGATTCATTTTCTGAAAATGATTTCAGCTTCGTTATAGCACGAGGTACGTAAAGCATATCGGTTACATACTCGTTAAATCGCGTTCGGCAGAAACCATGGTTATAGGAGACTGGAGAAACCTTCTCTTCCTTTCCCTTCAGGTTAGTGTCCAAATTAAGAAGGTGGAAGTGAATGGTGGTGCCATCTCTCGATGACTAAGCCCAGTGGTGCACGCAAACAAATCATTTCAGGGGGGGCTGAGTCAAGATTCTTTGAGAGCGGGGGGGGGGGGAGCACTTCATGAAATGTAGCTAAGAAAAGTAAATGTCTCGAATTTCTGCTTTCATGCCTATTTAAGTCGATAAAAATACATCATTAAAAAAACTTTTTTGTCATTAAAATTATTGTGAAGAAAGCGTTTTAAAGGACACAGATAATGATAAATTTAAATTTAATAAATATTCTTCATTAAAAAAGGTGTTGCTGAAATACTTGTTTGAAATATTTTGGGAAATTTACGCTCTAATAATAACATTAATTTTGCAGTTTAATTTGCTTTTGTTCCTAATACTGGGTTTCAATTCAATTTGCTGAAATTTGTTTAACAAAATTAGATGACTGAAAAACGTTAATCGGCATTTCTAAAACATAGATTTGCATTAAAAATGAACAAAATGGAATAGGATAATCATAAACATGACGTAAAGTAAAATAGACATGCAAAAACAAAAACAAATCTTCCTTTTAATTTTGTCCTGTACTTAATTATCTGCTCTAAAAGCGTTTCTCATTTTGGAATTTCAAAAAAAAAGTTTTGAAAATTTCGGAGGGGGCTGCTGCCCTATCAGCCCACCCCCTGAGTACGCCACTGACTAAGCCAGTTATCTACTTTATGTTTTGGGGTCATGGTGGTAGCCATGTAGTTGAGCAATAATTCATTCTCGTTTTAATGAACGAATACCAAGAAAGCAAGTGCCTCTCCGTTCGAAAACTATATTGCGTTTCTGACACCTTTATTGTGGATTATCCCTTACTTTAAAATCAGCTGTAACTCTTAGTGTTACTTGCAGTATAATTTAAAAAAAACATTCTTCAATCTAACGACTTTGTTTTAGTTTTGGTACTTTTTACAAATAAACAAACTCATGGTTCACTCTAGAAAAGTTCTTATTAAATTCATAGTTTTCATTACCTTTTAGACCCTTTCCTACGGTTGTTAACTGCAGAAAATGTAGAGACTGGCACTTTCAGACTTCAAAATATTAGTGATTTTGCAGGTCTCTGAAATATGAAACTTCAGCAACAATAACGAAACGAAACAAGTAATAGAAGGAGAATTACAATAAAATACAATTCCAAAGAAAGGTTTACTTAAACATGGCGTCACGCAGCTACTTAAACATGGCGTCACGCAGCAAAAAATGAACCGTTGTTTTTACAGTATAATACAGGAAGCCGAGGTTCCAATTTAAAATTGTAAAATGCGCAGTAATAAACTGTAAAACTAGCAATTTTAAAGTTTCTTACTGTAAAGTTTGAAATTTACAGTTTACTGCCGTAAAATTTATCTGTATTATGCTGTAAAAACAACAGTATAATACTAGCAGCAGAGGATCCAGTTTAAAACTGTAAATCAACGGTAATAAACTAAATTTACAGTTTATTACTGCAAAATTAGCAATTTTACAGTTTAGTACTGAAAAAGTAGCAATTTTACTGTTTATTACTGTAAAAACAATTTTTACAGTTTATTACTATAAAATTAGCTACATTATACTGTAAAAACAATATCCATTTTTTACAGTGCAGTAGTTCAGCCAGGCCCAATAAGAAGGCAAAGCATTGCGACTAAATGCGGTACTGAATTTGGCATCTCACTTTTGGCTTCAAATTCAAAGAGTATCACTATGTTGTCACCACTCTATGACGTCAATTCCACTAGTACTTTGCTTCATTATTTGAGGTTATACAAATATCCTCCATCGTGCCAAAAGAAGTACCACTTCAAAAAAATTTTGTAACCATAATAGAAGGTACTATGAGTTAAAAGCACTTTAAGATAAAATGAATTCTTTTCGATTAATAATCATCTAATCATTCTGTCCTGATAACTTTTCTGTTACTCAATCAGTGGCTCACTAAAATTTCAAATCATATTAATCAAATGTAATTTATTGAGTTTTTTTTTTTTTAACTTGAACTCTTTTTTCTTCTTTAAGATACATTTTATGCATATTTTAGAAAACTGACTTTTACTTTCTAACTCAATTTTCTTTAACTAAAAAAGTACAGACGCTTTTATCTTTTAACGTAATCTAATTCAAAGCACTTTCTTTGATAAGGGGCCGAAAAATTTTCAAAGTCTTTTTCCTTTGTTTTTTCCTTAAAGATATAAAAAAGTGCACTGACGGGCACATTGTTGATAAGATAGTCAGAATCATATCAAGCTTGAATAATACTAGACAGTAGATTTCTTTTTTCTCTTTTTTAAGAGAAAGTCAACTACATGCACTAAAGTTTTAAGCTAAAGAAAGTTTGTAAAAAGCGTTTCTTAAATATATACTTGAGTAGAGGAAAAATATAGTTTGTGAAACTCTTTTTATATTATTTTAGGAGAACACAGGCAAGTTGACGACCTTAACAGTTTTTCAATTTTTATAAGCGCAAATAATATCAACATCAACTGAGAGTTTAGCCTCCAACATTCTCGAGATGAATCTTAATTTTCAAAGCTATATAATTAATGTAAAAATGTTTTTTAAACGTCATAACATATCGAGTCATTTTTCGAAAATGAAATTATTCATTATTTTTCCAACATTCTTGAGATGAATCTTAATTTATAAAGCTGTGTAACTAACGAAAAAATGATTTAAAAATGTCGGAACATATCGAGTCATTTTGGAAAAATATGAAATTATGCATTATCTCTCCAACATTCTCGAGATGAATCTTAATTTTCAAAGCTATATAATTAACGTAAAAATGTTTTAAAAATTTCATAATGTATCAAGTCATTTTTGGAAAATGAAATTATTCATCGTCTTGCCCCTTATACGGAGCAAAGACAATTTCGTTTGAAAAAATATGAAACAAATACATTTGTAATAATGGAAACATTTATTCTCTTCTGCCATTGGAATTTTTTAATAATTACTTTCCAATTGCACTAAAAAAACGTCCCATTTGCTCTTCAATGACTTATCACTATTTTGTGAAAAATGTCCAAGCTTTTCAAATTTACATCTAAACAATCATTACACGTCCCAACTTAAATTAAAACGTGTGGTCCTACTTCTCTCTTGGAATCCCGCACGCTCAAATGATGCTTATTTACGAAGACCCCGTCTACCCCCTCTCTCCTCCCCCCCCCTCCCTTCTCGTATTTAAACCGCAAAGTGTGGCGCGTTCTGAAATTTCGTTTGATTCCTCGTATTTCTCACGGCTGATGTGCGTCATAAACTAATCTATATTCACAGTGGGTTCGCATTTTGCAGCTTCTCGTAATTCTATAATTTAATGAGTGCGGAACTGAACCGTGCGGAAAATGTGATTTAATCATTATCTCTATCACAGGATCCCAACAGATTAGAAAATGTTGTTCGAGATAAATGCGTTAAGTATAATTGGCATGCATGCAAAGCCTGCTGCGAAATAGTAAATTGGGGTGCAAAGCATAAAATGAAATTAGAAGTAGAATTAAATTAGCATTTTTCTCGAAGGTATTCCGTTTCTTCTACGATCAATTTGGTGATGGAAGGATGTTTTATTAGAAATTGATCAAAGTAATAATGCTCTATAATAAAACTAGATGAATTTGTAGGGCAACTTAACAATGAAAAAGTATAAAGCAGTAAGTAACCACCCCTAAGCCAGGACTAAGGCAGAAATATACATAACGCCACCAACTCGTTTATTCCATCCGTGAACTGCAGTTTCGTACTGTTTAGCACTCATCACCATGGAATGAGAAGTAAACAAGTTGAACGCAGAATTCCTCTTATAGAGCAAAGAGAGCTAAAAAAAACTGGTAGCTAATGTAAAATTAGGACACCAGCGAGCGACAGTGCTGGTAAAGTACAACTCGTAAATTTTAAGGCAGAGCTCAGGTATATAGCAGTAAGTAACCGCCCCTAAACCATGGCTAAAGAAGAAACATACAATACACCACCAACTCGTTTATTCCATAAAGTACGAAACTGCAGTCCATAGGTGGAATAAACGAGTTGGTGGCGTATTGTATAACAAGAAGTACGTGTAAATCTAATTTAGTTTACAAAGTTTACAAATGAAAAGCTGAGCAAATCCCAAAATTCAATTCTAAGTAATTTGTGTAAAATTCTAATGTATCATAAAGTTTACATGTACGCAACACTCAGGAAGTAGAAGCCCTAGTAGAGCATTAGTAAAGCTAGTATTTTCTATGTTGTTGATGCCACGCCACCATTTTGACGAATCCACGTTTAACGTTGATGTATATCGAACAGGGACGTAATCAAAGTGGTGTTAAAGTAATCAGAGAACGCTTAACATATGTTCCAACTTTAGTACGTTAATATATATGTTTACAAGGTATCTACTTTAAAAAAAATCGTTATTTTTATGAACCAGAAAAATACTGAAAGCGGCATTTGTAACAAGGCATCTTTAAATGCATAATGATCCACAGTCCGCAGAGATTTACTTTTACACCAGTTTTTGTTTTGAATCATTTCGTTAGTTCTAGAGATACGCAGCCACGAGTAACAAGAAAAATGTTTTGAGTGTCACCAAAGCCTAATTAGTATTTGTTCGCATTATGTTTCCAAATTTTGTTTGAATTATTTTCTCACTTTTCGAGATATAGCAGTCCCGCTTAGAAAAAACGCTTGAATCCGCCATCTCTCTGGGAGTGACAGAAGACTCACCAGCACTAGTTCCTTTCGAGGATATTTCGCGCAACAGTTTTCTTTCTATTCCTATCGCTCTCTCTCTTTTTTTTTTTTTTTTCACTCAGAATGGACACCGAAATAATAAAAATTGCAATTACTGTTATTCTTTTTAGTAACAGCACTTAGCGAATGTACGTATATGCAGACATATCGTCGGCACCATGCTAAAATTATGAATGTGAAAATTGGCACTTTTCAGGAGAGTCAAAACACTGAATATAACTTTTTCCCAACTGACGTGTTTGATTATTTTCAATTTATAAATTCTGACAGATATCTTTAAGTGTATAACTATCGTTCACAGGTATCATTTTAATTTTAATTATTTGTAAAATTCGAGCTTGAAAAACACGATTTTTCACATTCGTTATTTTAGCATGGTGCCGACGATATTAAGGACATGGGAAAACCTCTCGAGCTAATTTTATTCTGATTCTCTGGATCATAATTTTGTGTAGAGGAGATAAAAAAACAAAAAAGCCTTGTTGGAAAGACTTGATTTTTATCGTAACTTTTTTTTGCAATCAAATTTTTAAACACAGGTCTTTTCTCAAACTATTTTTGCTATTTTTATTTTTATGTCAAGACATTTTTTTTTAAAAATTCCACAGCAACCCTTAAAATTTCTCCAGAAAGAAGTTTTCCTTTTACTCTGTAATCAAAAGTACAATATGAATTACGAGGGCAAATACGGATGAATTAAATCATATTTTTAACTCATATCAATCTACATTGCTAAAAAAAACAAATATAACTACAGAAAAACTTCAAACACAAAAATCCAACTCTATTATTCTCAACAAGCTAAAATCAATTACGTTTCAAATTCGCATCTAAGCATTATCCGAGTCTTCAACATCACTTAATAAAATCAAATCCATCTTTAAAGAAATCTTTTTGAGTTAAAGTAAATAGAAAACATATTTTATCATTAAAATACTGCGAACCCCGTTGTATTCTTTCTAACAATGGCAATTCAAAACTACCAGGAATTGATCGTACCGTTTTCAGTCTCAAAAGCACAGAGGACTCATTTGATAAAAAGATATAACCTTGTTACCACACTCCACTAAATAAGCCCATCTATTCCCTTCGGTAACATCGGAACGAATCGACTACGTAATTTGTATGTTTGCAAGAGACGTTATTGATCAGTTATGCAAATTCTTAAAGCACTCTATTTCAGTTATAGTTTAGTTTTCTATTTGTGCTTGAAAAATGAATATTCTTTATGTCGCATGAAAAGTAAATAAAGTCTTTCTGGATTCAACTTCAAGGCAATACTTTATGCATTTTTAACATTGGTAATCATATTTTTGGAAATGGCTTGCATATTAAGAAGGCTTTCATTTAAAAGAGCAAATCCTATTTGAAATTACTTCGTTTTGGGATATATAGCGACGTGGAAGTAAAATTAATTTACGTTTCTCCGTGTAAGAGAAGTAGTTGAAATTGTTCACATTCAAGTTATTTTCAAAGATTTTACTTGTTTATCGGCAGCTAGAAGAAATATTTTTGTGGAAAATACACAATTTGTTCCTGCCATGAAATGCAATGAAATATGTAGGGATTTAGGGTAACTTTGAAACATGTAAACTTTTTCAACACCTTTTATTTTAGTCTTTTTGTATTTTTGACTTCAAATCTTCAAAAAGAACGTTCTACTGCATAGAAAGCACAACATTGCATATTTCTGACATAGTAATATCAATTTTCTACCTTTTATTTTACAAAATTAGCTGTCAACAATCTGCACAGCTCTATGTATATGTATTTATTACTAATATTATACACTAAAAAATGAATGTTGTTTTTACAGTACAATATAGCTAATTTTGTAGTAATAAACTGTAAAAAGTTGTAGCTTTACAAATAATAAAATTAATTTTCCATTTTTACAGTACTAAACTGTGAAATCGTTAATTTTACAGTAATAAACTATAAAATTGCTAATTTAACAGTTTATTACCAAGTATTTTAGTTTTAAACTGGAACCTCTGTTGCCACTATTATACTGTTGTTTTTATAGTGTAATACAGCTAAATTTTACGGCAATAAACTGAAAATTTCTCACTTTACAGTAAGAAACCGTGAAATGTCTAGTTTTACAGTTTATTACTGGGCATTTTACGGTTTTAAATTGGAACTTCGGCTGCAAGTATTATACTGTAAACACAACAGCTCATTTTTTGCAGTGTATAAGTGTATATATAAATGCGAAAATGTCTTTGTTACGCTTTCAAGCGTTAACTTCTCTACCGATGATGATGAAATTTTGCATACACCTTGTCAAGGATACAGAATATCATAAATTATAATTTACACTACATCTTTTAAATAGAAAGAGTACATCCCGAGACATATTTTAAAAATCCATTTTTAGAACCTAAATTACTCTTTCTACGCAAAGAACTTAATAAATCTTTTCGACTTTGATATCGTTGAAAAGTCTCTAGAAAAACCCCCGTAGAAGATTTTCCCCGCTCTGTGAAGCCCGAAACGCCTAAATTGATTGCAAGAAAAGTTATAAGCGTTTTTAAGTAAGTGAAAATTAATTTTCAAAAGATCACCTACGAGTGATAATTTATGTGTAATGAATAATATAATTAATAATATAAATAATGAATAATATAATTTGTTGTAATTTCTTGCCCGAGTGTTAAGAAGTAAATTTTTACAAATGTTTAAAGCAATAAAGCTTTGTTGATAGCCGTAGAGGTTTTTGAGGAGTTCAAGCTTCAGACAGATGGACAGACAGACGCGAACAGATTGTAACAGTATAGAAGAACATTATAATATTTTGTTGTTAGTCAAAAATTGTTTTTCTCTTTTAAGTTCTTATATTCGATGCATTATTTATTTACTTCGTATCACTAGCTTATTTATAGCATTATAAATGTATTGCACAATTAGTCAAGTACTTGTGGATCAAAGTGGAGTAGTTCATTTCGTTCTTATTCAATAATATGGAATATCCCTTACGTATTCACATACTAATGAATTCATCTTCATTTTTTTCATTTAATTACTTCTATTTGTACGTCATTGACTTTTTTTTCTTATTCATTCAATGCTTTATTCGCTCATATATTAATCAATTAATTTATTTATTCATTCGTTCAATGTTTCATTTATTTACACATTTGTTCATTCTTTCTTTTATTTACTCATTAATTTGATCCAAAACATTTTGATTAATTAAATAAAAAATATCTCTTTCGAAAATTGTCTTATTTTTCACTTTGCCCCATTATAAAAAAAAAGTAAAATTACCCTTTTTCAAAGTTTAAATGTATTGTTAAAAATATATTAAATTATTTCAATGTAAGTTTTATCATAAAATACATTCTTCTTTATTTCCGTACTTTAATTTTCAAAACAAGATTCCAGTTTGTTAGTTTTGAGAAAGATAACTTAACTATTTCACTTTGCCCCACATTCCCCTATATCTATTGTTTATAGAGAAGTTGGCCCACTTTTGTGCATAAAAAGTATTTGTTTTGAGTTTAAAACAAAAGAATTTACGTACTACTTTCGTAAACAATTGTTAGTTTCCAGAAAAACTGCTTTTCATATACTTCTTTCAATACATAGCATACGGCAACGATTCAAGGTTAAAAAAATATATCACTACCTGTGTAAAATATTTCGCAATAAACATAAAAAAGATATATATAAAAGACATAGCAAAAAAAAGAAAATAATCACATTCTTTCAGACGAAATATAGTTTCTTATGCTCCAAAATGCCTTTTATAAAAATTAAAAGTATCGAATTATATTTGTACGTTACAAGCGCTTTGTTCGCCTTTTCCAGCCGATTTCTTTTGCTTTATCCTACAAAATAGACTGTCATTTTAGAGTTATCATAAATGAAAAAGATATTTTTTAAAAAGAGCATAAAAGAGGGATATGTCTTTTCGATAAATATTTACAGAAGGTATTATTTCTTACAGTTTTTATTTGAGAAATCATACTTATAGTAAATATTTGCTTATGAAACTGTTTGAGTTTTGGCTTATGGTAGTATTTTATCATAATATATTTAAAAGCGTATGCAATCGTTACTGTAAAAAGTTCACATCACGATTCATTGAAGTGCTTGTTGTCCTTGGTTTTGTGTTTGATGTAATAAAACCAAGAATTTTGAACTTCATAGCAGTAATTTGTATAAACAGTTATATACTATCGCTTTCATACAATTTTTTAATCATTTGTTTTTTCTTAAAATGCCATAATAAATATAAATAAAATTAAAAATTATCGGATAAAAGCGTGAACTACTCAACTTAATAAACAAGCTTTGTCTGTAGGCATATAAAATAGAAACTAGGATTTAATACAGCCGTTACTAATTATTCTTGAAATTTGTTTCAAATTCAATGAAATGTTTTTTAGAAAAATTCAAACGTTAATTCACGTCACTCTACAAATCCAGTGCATGAACACCCCAACCAGTGGACAAATACAGTCTCTTTTATTCGCTTTCTTTGTATAAAAGTGTAGAAAGGAGTTATTTCTGCCAATTCACATAAGAAAAGTGCTTTAGAAACTTATTTTTTCCAATAAATTACGAGATGTTCTTTTACTGGTCGTTCTACTTTACTCCCTCTCCCCTTTAAGCAAATATTTGTGCAGTTAGACAGTAAATAAATGAAAAGAACCGACACACGCATAAACAAACTGTACTTGAGATATTTAAATTCAATATCAGAAAATTAACGACTGTACTGTATTAACGACTATGAGATAAGAACCTTGGGTTTTAACAATGTTTTTACCAGGGTTGCTATATAGTTGGGAGAGTCTGGGGGGAGGCAATAAGTGAAAGGCAAAACTAGCTGCCACCACTTGCCCACAAGGTGACTAAATAAATAAAATGTGACTTTAAAAGTCGTCTGTCAATCGTCATCCGAAAAATGAACGACATAAAAGTCTAGACACATCCCAAGTAGCATCAACTCATCGGATTTTGCTCGGCCAATCATCGAACTCCTCGTTAACTGATCCCGTAACGCACGATGACATCGTTCCGATCAGTATCCGAGCACGATTTTTGATGAGCTACTTTTCATCGGAAGGCGGTATCCTTCCGATCAACTTTCCAGATGAAAATAAGCCGAGCATTCAAAATTGATCCTAAATTCATCGGCACGGGACTGCACTACTCGTAAATTGCTCCAAATCTCATCGTATTTCGAGCAAAACTCATTGGATTTTGCTGCTCGGATTCTGTTTGACCGATGAGACATATATGAGCAATTCCCGATGAGAACTCATCGGAATCGATCATCGGCAGATGAAAATTTCATCGGGTTTCGATGAATGACCGATCATCGGCCGATGAGATTATGCTGCTAGGGATACTTCAGGGTCTCCCACACCTATCATAACATGTGGTTTAACCGGCTGGGTATGGTCATAAAGTCATCTGTCCCTTGATCGCCATTTTGACTAACTAAATAATAAGTAACAAGTGGAACACATACGATAACACACAAAGGTATTTTGAAATAGCTAATTCTGACTTTACAACTCGCTCTTTCATTTAAGCTCCACCAGAAAGCAATACGCCCGTTATTCTCAAATCAGTAGCTGTATGAAAGTCCATCTTTTTTTTTTTCTTTTTTTTTTAATGAATTTGTATATCAAAAATACTTTACCTACGTTAATTAAAGTATTTAAAATTAAATTTTCAACAAATTTTAGAAAATGTTACCATTTAGCACTTTGAGTTTTTTAAAAAAGTGGCAACTATATATTTCAAAAAAGTGGTTACGAACAGAATTCTTAATTCTGGCCTCTAGCGACAAAGAATTTCCTGAATTTTTCATTTTAGCAATAGACCACCTACCGGCTCAGAGTTCTAATTCTTTTACAAATATCTGGAAGTGTTTTATGTTGTGTTTTTTTTAACATAATCCAATGCATTTAGTACGTACTTTTTGCCCCTGCACCTCACACTCTCGAAAAATTTTTAAATGACGGTCCTGGTTTTTTAACCAGTATTATTTTTGCAAAGCTTCATTTTCATGCTCTAAAAAAAAATTTTTTAGAAGAGTAGAAACGTGAGTGTAGCTTTTTTTAAGAAAAAAAGTTGATTTTCGTAAATTTCTCATTCAACTTTCATGTTTTAACCAAATGGGAAAAAAAAAAATTTCAAACCAAGTTTACAGATGAACAGGAAAATTAGCGGTCACTACCATATACGAGGCAATTTAAAAATAGCAAGGAAAAAATCATCTGTCAATCTCCACCTCAAAAAATAAAGTAATGACTTTCAAGTGTAGAAACGACATTAACCCATTTATGTCCAGTGTCCTGAAAGCGGGACGCTTGTTAGTTACTGCATACAAACACCTGTAGTGGGTATATCCTTTTACTAAAGCTGTTTTTCACAAGTTAAATAGTCCTTCTTCTTGAGAAAACCAGTTGGAACCACTATTTGGACATCAGAATTTATTATTGACAGCTATTTTCAGACAAATCAGTCAAGCAACGATCCAGCATGGGTAGCCACAGAAAGTAATTTTTTTTCGCGAACTTATTTTTCATAAAATTAAGCTATTTTAAAATGATTTGCTTAAAATGGATCGCAGATGCCTTCTGTAATGTTACTTTGCAAAAATAAAGTCAAATAAGGTCGTATTTTGCTCACATATCTGCAAAATATCCCATAAACAGGAGTTAAATAACTTAATAAATATGGCAACGGCGAATTATTTTAAGCCTAAAATGTATGTAAACCATTCCAAGTAAGAGTTTTAAACAGATAAAAATTGAAAAAAATTGTTGAAAAAAACTTGGGCATAAATGGGTTAAATAATTGGTGAAAGTTTTCCAACAAAAGTAAAGATGCAGCCTTAATGAACTTATTTACTAAAAGCCATTACTTATCTCATGAAGTGACTCGCCACCCTTTAAGCCATGGAAAACACAAAATTACAAGCACTATACCAACAACTCGGTTATGATATCCAGAGACCACAGTTTCACCCTATTTACGTACTCATCGGTCTGGAATAGTTAATAATCGAGCTACCGATGGACGTAATCTCATTGAAGCTATGATTGCATTCAAACTCATTGATAAGATTAATAACTCACTGCATATGACCTAAGCTTTTGCCTTCCTTTTTAAAGTTGAGCAGCAACATTGTTTACGGACGCTCGTTGCTATAGTAAATTAATTCTATCCACAAGCTTGGCGGTAATCTCAGCTTTAGTAAGAGGACATCTGCCTGATCTAATAACTATTTCAGATTAACGAGTCCAAAACAAGGACAAAGCTGCTGTCTGTGGATGTCATAAACGATCTGTTGATGTATTACTTGTAAAAACAAACCTTAATCAATGCATTTAGGATTGTTACGTTCAATTTTTTAAATTACGACAGTAAAAAAAAGTGTCTACTAATGAAATTCCTACTACCAGTCACTCATGGCGACAAAAGAATTTCCAACTTATCTCTTTATTCGTAGAAATTTTCAACGGTATAGTTACTTCTGATAAAATATATTATCCATTCCAGTCCAGTGATTTACAAATACATATATTTCTTTGTTACCCTATCTGTTTTCGGAACTGAATTCTTTTAGCAAATGGCAAAAATACACTGTGAATGTATCGCTGAATAGTAATGAATATATATCGATCGAGTATTGATATTTTATTCTTCTCGGTATTGTTAAAACACACGTATTTTTCAACAAAATGTAAGATGAATAAAATTACTAGTTTTTGAAAGAACTACCGAAAGTAGGTTACGTAAGAATAGGAAAGTTTAAAGAAAATTCAAGAACATAAATTTTGAGGAAATATATTTCAACGGGCAAAACTTAAATAAATTTGCTGGGGCGTGACATAAAGTTCTGCTAATAAAAGTAGTTTGTTTCGTGAATATCAGTAATGAAATTTATTATGTAAGTTTGTTAGACCATGTTTTAAAACATACTGCGTAAAAATTAGTAGTAAAAATCTAATTTTCAGTAAGTTTTAACTTTGTATTACTAAAAACTCATTTCTGAAAAGTAGAAGAATTTCGATGCTGCGAAAAAATATTTTAATGATTAAAAACGTTATAATGTTGTTCAGTTTTCTAACATTTTTTCCTACAATTTTTTACTTCCTTTTACGTAATAAAGAAAGTGTGATCGCGAAAAAAAATTCACTCAAATTTCGATGTAAATATTGATTTTGCTCACCCATGATTGAACGCTGAGTCGTTTTTTTTTTGACCTGTCAGCACATGCATATGTGCCTACCAACATATAACCAGTCGAAAAATCCTTTTCAACCATCCCCGAGTAAATTACGACGAGTATTCTCGTGACGTCTGTATATACGTACGTATGTGCGTATGTAAACTCATGTTTGTGAAAATTGCAACACCATGAAGGACTTGCGAGAATGGACTGAAATTTTCAGCAAATGCAAAATAGGGCATGATATGCAAATGATTAGAATTTTAGACTCGTAGCGCATGCGTACGCTGAGCAGCGCCCTCTGAACGCCGGATTTATCCGAATAAATAGACGGCTGCATCAAGGCGTGTATGGTTATAGGTGGTTATCTGCTTGTGATAAACGTTAGATCAGACGTTGCTTATGCCTCTTCGACGAAAAAGAGCAAGGTTTCAACAACTTACAGAGTTTGAACGGGGAGGATCATCGGCCTTCCTGAAGCTGGGTTGTCTTATCGGGAAGCAGCCGCTCGTGTGCAGCGTAACAGCAGCACATTGATGCGTGTTTGGAAGCAGTGGACGGACGAGTGTAGGGCAACTCGGAAATCTGGAAGTGGACCCCAAAATGTGACGTCAGCGCGCGATGATCGACACCCGATCTTCATGGTACAGACGGACCGTACAGCTTCTTCCAGACAACTAGCAGCACAGTGGTTCAATGTGTGCTTCATCAATTCGTAGACGTCTGCTGCAGCGTGGACTGCTCGCAAGGACCCCTTTATACAGGATCCCGCTCACGCTAAACCATACGCTCAGTCGCAGCTCTGCACAATTGGGCCAATCATCAGCCAATAAGAACTAGGCGTGCTGATTGGCAGTATTGTTCATGTTTTCTGACAGAATTCGTCGCTTTAATTTGTACTGCAATCCCCGGTCACCATGATGGCCGGCTAATCGCGTCCACGACCGCGTTGCCGGTCACCACGTCCGAACGCCTCACATTCAGAGTGTGCATTAATCGAACATCTCAGAGTGGAGGCGTAACACCTGGAACTCTTCGTCCTTGGTGGATGCCATTTATGATATCACACGAACGCCGATCTCAATTGCTAACCTAATTTATGGCGGTAACCTGAGGCAGCAACCGTACACATCAGTGAAGTTCTATCCGTCCCAAGCTGTCCGCCTTCGCTTCTCAAAGATTTGCCTGGCGTGGTGTGAGGCGAGACAAGGATAAATGCCCCAGCCCTCATGACGCTCGTGGACTATCTCACTCCTTCCTGAGGCATTCGCCAGCATGGTGCAGCTTTTTTCCCCTGGGCCAGGCGTATTCCCCGATATGTCAGCCGACGATAGAACATGGTACAGCGGTATTGCGTTGGGTCGGTCTGTCGACATTCGAGATCCTTTCTGTCCTGTTTGCTTTCTACAGAAAGAACTTTGGGGTGACGCATACAAAACAGTAATGAAATTGCTCTATGATCAGGCCAACATTATAAAACTTTGTGTTTTTAACTCCATGCGCAAGTCCGCGTAGCAGACACTTATTGCAGCGCCTTGGTTGCTACACAAAATCCTAGTTTCAATATTTTTTATACTTGATTTGTTGGCTCTTTTCTAAGTTTTCAA
Organism: Uloborus plumipes; assembly: GCA_038373865.1. NCBI lineage: Eukaryota > Metazoa > Arthropoda > Arachnida > Araneae > Uloboridae > Uloborus > Uloborus plumipes. Next base: position 32,594 of record JAXGGA010008935.1, read on the forward strand.
TTGCAATTATAACTCTAGACCACTATCACTCAGCTGTGTATACACAAATTTCATTCTCATATTTATGGGACAATTCCATCCATCTGGTGTTGCAAGTTCTCAACAAACATTATTTGAGTTTAGCTGTATGTGCGACTAATCGTATGGTATTTCTGCATAACTCAACAAACTATATGCCGGTAGACAGCTCTCAGAGATTTGGTATGTAGGCTCAGGAGGGTAGTCTCGTTATCGCACCTCCCCGCCTTGTGGTTTGCATGTCGAATGTTCCCAAGGGTGGTTTGTTTTACAACCCCTTTTTGGGGTAAATCAATGGTTAATGTTTAAAGCTAAGACTATAAATGATATGAATTGGCTGCTACACCATGTGGCGATATATCGCGCCAAGCTTTTTTAGTCGCCTAAGTGTTGACGCCCAAATTGGCGACAAATTGTTCCCAGTCTGTGCGGCGAGAGTGTGAGTGTGTGAGGTGCGAACAAAATTTACTTTTTGAATTCGGAGTTCAATATTTGGCGCAATGTGCGAGATTTTGCGAATATTCCACTGAATGATGTTAAAGAATAGGCGATCTTTAAGAAACATTAAATCATTGTAAGAATACTTTGTTGTTGTATTGTCTCTCGTGGGCAAACTAGGTGTGTATATGTTATTGAATTTGTTATGACGCTTGCTGCTCCCGCTTTCCAGAGCGCTATTTTAACCACATTAAAGCTATCTACTAAGTGAAATTTACAAGCGCAAAATGGAAAAGTAGGTGGAGGGTACCATACCAGATTCTTTGTCTTTGTTTTTTTATCCATAGGAGAAATCGCGCAAAAGTAGAATATGGTAGCAAAACTTCTGCAACCTATAGCACCTGACAAATAAATGACGCTGTTCGTTTTAACATTATGTATACTACTTGGCAGCGAGCCGCAAGGACTCCAGTTGAGAGAACTATGTAAAATGCCCCTGGCTAAGTAAACTGTAAAATTATCAATGTTACAGTTTATTACTGTAAAATTAGCTCACATTTTTACTAGTTTCAGCTAACTGTAAAACTCGAGCATATATTGCACAAGCTTTAATAGTGTACATAATCAGCAATTTTAACAAGTTACATTACACTATATAAATTAGCTTGTAATATACTGTAAGAAAGCAAGTCATTCTTTTTGCACGAGTTGAACCTGTTTGCTTACTTCTCAGTCTCATACTTATCTGTTGACAAGAACTTTAGAAATTAAAAATTTTTCCAGTTGGCCTTGTTTCAAAAAGCTATAGATGCTCAAGTGTAAGGACGAATCGCTTGCCGAATAGAGTCTTCTTGCGGAGAACTGACAGAGCATTTATCAGTGGATCTTTTCTCTCTCTCGATGGTGGAGACTGCACAGTAAAAAAATAGGTGTAGTTGTTTTATACAAAAATATTTGATAGCTTAATTTGTACTCCTGTACGAATATTACTGAAAAGTATAAACTGCAAAACATGCCAGAATTTTTACAGTATCTAATATAGCTGAATTGTTATAGGTAATGATAACTGTAAAAAGCGACACAAAATTGCTAATTTAACAGTAGTAACGCTGTAGCTATTGCGAGTTATACCAATAATAAAACTGTGAGAAATATTTCAAGAGTTTTACAAGTTATTATTACTGTGCCATATTAACAGTCCTTAAACCTGAGAACCTCTGTCAGCCACAAAGCAAAAATACAACTGTCGTTTTATACGTGTGAGTGACTGGCATGTCGGCAGCATGGCAGGTCCAGTAAAAATATAGCAAGTTTTACAGGTTACCGTATATAAAAGCAACAATTTTTACTGTTTATTACGCACTCACAATTTTACAGAGTTTTATTGCATCACAAAATGAGCTATATTAATACTCGTACAAAACTAACAATAATAAGGTAGCTCAGAGAGTTCCAAGTATTAAAACTATTGTATGTCTCTACAGATGATAGAAGTTAAAAAAAAGCAGTTTTTGCATTGTTAAATACTGTAAAGCAGCACAGCCGTTTCAGTTTAGTAATGTTAAAATTAGCAAAATCTGTTACAGTTTTCATTACTGTAAAATTAGCAAATTTTTAACTGGCGATGTTACTAACAAAATTAAGCTGTATTATACTCGCTGTAAAAACATGGCTTTTTTTACAGAATCGCAGTACTTACACTGCCTGTTTTCAAAAGTATATAAAGCGGCGTTAATTATTAAGATTAATAAACTGTAAACCTGCTAATTTTACTAGGTAATAAACACTGTCAAATTGCTTAGATTTACAGCCTATTACTGTGCCTTCTTACAGTTTTATAAACTTGGGAAAACTTCTGAGCTGACAGTATTATACTGTAGATGTTTGTTAAAAAATATTTAACCACAGAAATACGAAAAAAAAACGAAGAAGATTTCCATGGTTTTGAATGCGTCCGGAGGTTCCCCCACCCCCCCCTCTCGAACGTTAAGACGGGGTCTGATGGTTTTTCGATGAAATAAAGGACAAATTTAGCATAATAATTTACAATTATACCAAATCTCATTTGTGTGGTGGTGTACATCTGATCTTCATGAAACCTTCTACTGAACACTCTAAAAGCGAAACTTCGCTATGTACCGGATGCCTTCCCCTCCCCCCAATCTTAACAAAGAAAACATATATAATGGGAATATCCAATCTGCCCGAAGGCCGCTCCGCTAAAAAGAGACGCAGCAGATATGTTTTTGGCAAAGGTGAGCACGACGACAGGACTTATCTGACGCCAGCCCTCCCATTTTACGACCACAGAAGATAATATACCAGACTCCTCCCACGCCGAGTGAGAGAGTGAAACCGGTGTCACGGATTTGCCCAGGAAACGCAGATGATGAGCCCGAGAAGACACATCAATTAAGGAGAGAGACAAGTAGCTAAAATAGAAGAGATAAGGTGGGATCAGAGCCACGGGAGGTAGAGAAGGAAAGAAGTAAAGTAGAAGCCCAAACCGACACACAAGAAGAATAAAAGCCTCAGCACCACAGAATTGCAGGGAATATTTAGACGATTTAGAGGAGGATGAGTGAGTGAGAGAGTGAGAGATACCGAGTGATCGAGTGGAGATGTGTGTGAACGATATTGGGCCGGTTTTGTGTATGTGCTCTGGATATTAGAATTTTGAGCCCCAACTTCCGTAATGAGTCAACCACTAGATCCTCCGCGGTGATGGACATGCATCAACCACCTAAAGAGATAATATGTATTCAACAGTTGAAGCGGCAGAGATGGTAGACCAATGTAGTAGAGAAGCCAGAAATGTAGTAAAACACCAGCCAGGATGGGAAGTAACTAGCTGTAACACCCCAATGAGAGAGAGTTTGTTTTTTTTAGTGAATGTCATTCTTGCAATTTCTGAACCGCCGAGCCAGTATTATTTCACTCCAATGGCAATGTACAGCTAGTTGTTTTTAGTCGTGTTTAATTGCGTGAATGTAGATGAGCAATTTTTTACTGTTCGAAGTAATTTTACTTTATAATTTGTTTTTTTCATCTAAGTCATATTATAAATGGCTTTCCGTGGATTTGTTTAAACCACTAACTGATCACGCCCGGCCTAATGTCTTCCATCTTCAAAATATAAGGATTTCTTTGCTTCACGTGGCATTCCAAAAGAGGACGGTTGTTTCTCTTTAAGACTTGGAGCAATGCCTGAAAGCTATTTTCTCTGTTCCCCCTTTCAGGCAGGAATATTTATCTCTTTTCCTTTCAGCTCAGAACTAATAGGGAATTTTCAGGTTTTTACTCAATGTTTTAAATTAAGTTAGGAGGTAAATTATTTGAAGATTATTAGAATGGATGATTCATTACGCATTTAATTAACTGTAGACTTACTAACACCACAGTTGGTGCAGTCTGGACTCAAGCAGTTTCTCCAGATAATGCAACATTTTAATTCTACATAGGAGCATCACCATAATTATCAAGGGGTATAATTAAATGTAATGTTGATACTAAATTTTCTGTAATACCTATATGATAATATTTTGCAAATGTATTAAATAAATTTTGTGCACGTCTGAATGTAAAGTGGGGGTGGTGGTGTATTTAACTTGCCAATTTTGGTGTTAGTTTCATTCTTCAGCCTAATTGAGGAATTTTTGTTTACTGATATTCTGATTTCATGTTAAAATGGCTCGCCTCGTAAAAATAAACTCAATTCGAGGGAGAGGGCATAAATGAATCTCGTCATTAACTTATATTCTAACAATGGCTACGACAATAGACGATAATGAAATTAGAACGAACAAAGTTCCTTCAAAATCATTTCCAATTACACATACAAAATTTTACTGGACGAACTAGACAATGTAGACCTTGGTTTATTAGTTCAGGGTAAACAGAGAATTAGTAAAACATTAATGGAATGGACGTGATGAAGTCCCCTTTGCTTTTAGAGAGAGTGTGATAAATTCGGAGGTATAGGCTTCAAGAAAGTACTATGCGAGCTCTCACCCTCGTACGTCCTTAACATTTACAGACTTTTGCTGAGGGCATGTGACAAATTGAGAAATTATTTCAAATGTCAGGAAAAGTGCGCAGGTCGAGTAATTTTGTTGGCTTTTCAATCTATTAAATTGCTTGACGGTGAAGAAACTCATTCAAAATTTGCCGTACAGATTGGAGGTCATGGTCACATAAAGTGTACCCCTTCATCACAGATAGCAAAGCCTTGTCACAGATTAAATCAATTCAATTTTTGGCTGGCGCTACCCATTAGTTTAAAAGAAAAGGTTATAGGCGAGCCAACTGACAATTTTGAAGCATTGGTTCAAAAGACCCAACATGTTGCAACTCTGCAACAGCTCCTTTGTCAAGCTAATGTTATGACATTTAGTGCTGCGCGGTGTATCAACCTCCCCAGAAGGATGAGGTGCACGAATTAAGAAATGCAGGTAGAAAATCTGTCTTTAATTGTAAAAGCACAAGCGACATGCGTGCGGGCTTTGTAAACAACCCCCATGCACTAAAAAGAATGTGACCTTTTTAAGGCTATGCTGCCCTGAACGGTGACCAAAATATGGTACATCCAGAACGTAAGACCTAAGATTCCACAAGGTTTAACCAGGAGTAATAGGCAACATTTTAGGGGCCAATTGCCTTTTTGTACTTGTTTGTGGTCGAAATAACCACTTTATGTCAACCTGTAGGATATATTTGGTGCACAAATAGAGGGCAATCGGTGCCTCAGGTTTTTTTAGAAATTGAACACAGTACAACTCAGGATCAACAATATTCAATCAAATCCTGCGAACTACAAATAGAACATTTAGAAGGTAGAGGGATCTTTCAACCCGAGAATTTAAACTCCAACCAGAGGCAGATTGTAGGTGACAGTTTCTGTCTCATTTGGGAAATGATGGGTCACCAACAGAAAATACATACTGGCAATATTAGTTTATTGTTATAGAAATAATGCATTGAACATAAGTAATAGTGATATTAAATAATGAAAAATGGAATAAAAACTATGAAAAGATAAATGTTTTGGAATAGGGGAAAACAAGTGAAACTTGAGTGAAAATGCTAGGATGAGTACTATACAATTTGATACAAACTGGCCCCCAAACAAATTGGTAAATGTGTTAAAATTCTGGGCCTTTGCCAATTATTCCTGTGTTTGTTTAATAGGGTGTCATGTGAATTTTTGCTCGATTCAGGGTCTCTCGGTGTCATTAGATTACTAAACATGTTTTTGAAATGATTAAGAGAACATTCAAAAAGTGATGGTATTTATCAAGAACAGTACAAAGTTCGCACAGATTGAATTCACAATTGTCGTTCTCGGCAATGTGTAGAAATGGTCATTTAAAATTCATAAAGTCTTTCACAGACATTGTATTCTATAATTGCTGACTTTTAAAAATGACCATTATGATGGTATTTTGGGATTCGATTTCTTAAGAAAGTATAATGGTCATTTTGGATTCTAAAAAGAATATTGTAAAATTTGAGAATTTTTACTTGCCTTTAAATTTTTCCAGCCAAATGAAGTAATAGCTTGTCGAAGGAAAGTATATGAAGTGGTCTTAGCGCGAAAAAGTGATTGTACCACCTGGGGAATCAGTCCCAAATTCTGCTAAACTAGCAAGTAGGTAACATTTCTGATAATTTAGTTTCTTTTACACCTACTGTTCATTGAATATAACATTGAGTTACACCACACTCTCTGCGAAAACATACAAAATAATCAGTTTTCTACTTATGTCACAAATTTAAGACAATAAGACTAGTCTACATTAACAAGAACCGAATAATGGGGAAAATTGATTACTGATAGATTGAATTAGTGCATAATTATGATAAAGCAGGGAAAAAGGAGAGTTAACACGAGGAAATTTGTAATGTTATTACTGCTTCGGATGAAATTATTGCTCTTAGAAAAGCTGAATTGTTTCTCCAGCTGATTTTCAACTTTGATCATTTGGGTAACCTGAACAAAAACAAATTTATTCCTTGACCTATTAATGAATAATTTCAAGCTTTTTCAAAGTCAGTTAAAAACCCTTGCCATATGCGACAGGGTGGTTCCTACAGATTACTCTTAAAAATTCAAGTCCTCTGAAAACCCTTCCTTTTCCTGTCCCTCAGGCACTTCAACAAGAACTAAGAGATCAAATTAATGAGTTATTAGAAGCTCAAAATTATTGAACGCTGCAAATTCGCATTTGGAGTGCTCCACTTCTACTAGTTAAAAAAAAATGGCACCCTCGGATCCCTCGCAAAACCTAAATATAGAATGGCTCACTGGATCTCAGATATATTGAACTCTCGGCAATACAGAAATTCAGCCATACCCACCTCCCCCGGATTTCCACACTACTCAACAGCATTTCAGCTTATAAATATTATTGTGTGTTAGATCTGAAGAATGCTTTTTGGTCAAAATTGCTCCCTCCCTGAACTACTTGCAAGATTACACTACTTTTGTTACCCCATTTGGGCTCATTCAGATCAAAGAGGATGGTTTTTGGGCTAAAGGACAAGTGCTTCCACATTTCAGGAACTCTCAGATTCCCTGTGTCAGGTAGTTACAATGTAAAAAACAATACTGGTATTTTTGCTATATGAGATGACTACATTGTCTGTGGAAATTCATTTGATCAGATGTTTTAGAAGAGAGTTACGGCATTGTTAGATGTATTAATTGCTCACAACATTAACCCTGTCCTCCATCCAAATGTGGTTCTTCTTAAAAGAAGTAAGTAGACTTACGTTGGGATTTAATATATCTCAACCTAATTCCATTTCAGCCCATTAACCAATCCAATAATTCTATACGTATTACTGCAATACCAAACCCCCGACTACTGTTATAACCAGTACAGGAAATTACTTAGGCTTGAGTGTGATTTTATTAGAATTCTCCTTATTCTGAGTAATGCAAAATAATCAGTATTGTCTCACGGACTTAACGAGTGAACAGAAAGAATTCAAAATTTTTAATTGGATGCCAAAACATCAAATTGCCTTTGAAAATATTACACACCATTTTCTCTTTTCACAACCCTTTGACAAATTACCTGATTAGGAAATAAGGATTTCTTATTTGCAAACCGCATGCAAGATATTCAGGGATTTGTGCGTGTTCTGTTACAAGAGTATGAGGACGGGTATCACCCACGCGTTCACTCGAGAACAGGTAAAGGGTTTACATAACGCGGAGAAAAATTAAGCCCGCTATAAAACTTGAATTGTGGGATGCTAATTTACAAGGGTATGATGGCAAATAGAGGACTATACATTTTTTCACAAGAAAAGTTAGATTTTGAGCGCGAGAGTAAGCCTTTGAAACATTATAAGAAAAACGACATTCTCCTCGCGGCAGTATAAGGAAACACGTTGGTTTATATGCCATATAGTGAATTTTGAATATGACATATAGAGATAGAGATACACGTGAGGAAAAAAAATATTCTTAGCGCGACTCTGGTAGATATCAGAGGCGCGCCTGATCCTGATATTAAGCCAATCTGCTATAAAGGATACTGCCGGAAGTGTCCCATTATACCCCCATTTTTACTGAGTAGGGAGATACATGCTTTGGTTAATTGCACTTGAGTCAATCGTGATACACCAATGGAAATTTCTAAGAGAATACACTCTTACGGTGAGCAAAAAAGCAGATACCAGAGTGATCAGGAAATTTATCGTCCATTGCTAGAGTCTGGCTCTTTAATTAAAGCAAATAAAGTTCAGAATGTTTTTTTGAATCACCTCTTCTAGGATCTAATTAATCGTATACAAAATGACAAAACTAAAGGACAGTGCGTTAGTTCTTAGTGGTGCCCGAGTCATTAAAAGCTAAAGTACTACAAATTGCTACTATGTTTCTCCACCGGGGATTCACAAACTTTTGAGAGTTGTGTCTAGAATCCTATTTTTGGGAAGGGAATGTTTGGCAGTGTGCAAAAATTATGTGTAGTCATGTGAAGAGTGTATTAAAAACAAGCCTAATAATAACAAACCAAGTAGTATTTGGGGTATGTTCTATTCCATGACAAAGTTAATGATATTGTAAGTTTAGATATTCTGGGCCCTATAAAGCACTATGGAAATGTATTGACAATTTTAGATCATTATTCTAAACATGCTATGTTCTATCCGTTGACCAATATTACGGCAGAAACAGTGGCCAAACACTTTATTAATTACTAGCAAAAATACCCGGCGTTGCCTGGGTCAATAATAATATTGAGAAACAATTTATATACTCACCTTTGTTTTTTTTCCTGAACTGAAAGAACTCAGAACACACCGCTTGGCGATTTTTAAAATGTCGCCAAATTTTTGCGTAACTGTTTTGGGATGCCTAGGATAATTTTGCTCCCCTACTTACTTTATAAAAATACATTAAGTATTATTATGTCACTAATTTTTGTCACAGAGAAATAGTTGTCAAATTCTGAGATACTATTGCTGACCACAAAATGACGTTAAAAGTTTTTGTCCTAAATGATTTCGAAATTAATAGGGAACATTTAGCAGTTATTTATGCAAAAATGCAAATTAGTGGTAATTTTAGTCTTGTTTAAGGGTTTTATTAATTTAGTATGTGGATTACTTTACTTTTTGACATAATTTTAAAAAGGTTTTTAATGGATACATTCGGAATCGGAAAACAAAAGAAAAAAAACTGAACTTTTCAAATGTGGGAGTATTATATCGATGATGGATATTTTGCTGCAGTCGATAAATATCAGACAATAATCGGTTTATTTTGGTTACGTCGTGTAAAAAGTAAAGTATTATTACGTAGTCTTCGGCACAAAAATAGGCGTCAGTTGAAAAAATCGCCGAGAATCTCAGTTATTAAAATCTTGCAGCAAATTTGGCAAAATTCCTGTTCAATCGGATACTAAGGAACTGCCCTATTATAAGTACCAGAGAAAGTGACCAATCAAAGCAAAGAAATTTAAGAAATACCGTTAAGTTGTATTTAAAGCTCCATCAAATTCGAAAATAATGAACCTAATCAATTTATTAGTTGCCAATCTCTTCTAGCGGTTACGTTACCGATACTCTAAAACACATATTTACAAAATTCGAGAAAATAATTGACGCCGTGAACAATCTACTAATGTTTTAAAATACAAATCATAGAGTAAAAGCTCGTTCAAGAGCTGGCGCGTTCGTTTCCAATGTCTATGTAAAAACCATGAAGCTGAAAAAAAAATTACTTTTTGATTTGACTTGAGAAAAGCCTTGAACATTTAATGCAAAAAGCGGAAATGATATACGCAATTCTAGCTATCGACAGGGAGTTGAGATGATGCACTAAATACTGAATTACTTTGCTGGAAGCCTTCGCGGATTTATGCGAAAAATGTACCTTAAATTGGAATAAAAAAAGCGCTACCAATCAAACTTTTTCGAATATCGTTATAAATTATAGCCTATGTGTTATTCTGATGTGTAAGCTACATTATGGTAAAAGTTTCATTAAAATCCATGCAGTAGTTTTTGCGTGAAAGAGGAACAAACATCCAAACATCCAAACATCCAAACATCCAAACATCCAAACTTTCGCATTTATAATAGTATTAAGATATTGCTACATTTGGTAAGATGACCTTAGTGCTCACAGACAGGGGTAAACAATTTATCTCAGAGGTTTTTGACAAGGTAAACAAAGCGCTAGGTATAGTACCCTCTCACACGTCTCCATTTAACCCAAAATGTAACGGGCAAAGTGAACGTATAAACTCAGCAGCCAAGGCGGCAATTATTAGTTTAACTGAGAAAGGTGTGTCATTTCAAAATGCTATTCTGATTCATCAGTCTATGTATAATGGGACAATTCATAGTACAACTGGGTTCACACCCAACATGCTTCATTTTGGCAGAAATCTGTCTTTGGTGTTTGATACGTATAATGAAAATATTCAACCTATACAATTAGATAAAGCTCATTATCTTAATGAGGTGTTAACTGATTTGAAAATAACTAATGAAACAGCCTATAGTAACCTTAAAGACAAGCGAGCTTCACAAAACAACAAACAATTTCAGCGTTCAAGTGTTAGAAATGTTAAGGAAGGAGATATTGTTTACTTGAGAGCAAAATATGGTTTTAAGTCAACATTTACAGGCCCGTATAGTGTTATTCAAAAATTAAATGATTTAAACTACAAGATTCAACTTCTCGATAATCCACATGCTAGGTCTTTTATTGTGCATGTTGACCGGCTAAGAGTAGCCCCTCCTAGGAAACACAATTTAATTAGTTCACAGGAAGTGCAACCCCCTACTGTACCTAAATACTATTTACGTTCCCATTCATAAGCTATGGTAGGTCCCTCGGGAAATTTTTTTTTGTTCTTGAGGACATGTCTGTGCCAGTGATTTTTTAGTATTGTGTTGTTATTGTGGTATGTTTAGTACTGATATGCAGTATGTATGCTGCTCTTTCTCCCTTATATAAGAAAGGGCTTGTTTACAATTGCGTCCTGGGCAATTGTGGTGGTTTTTTTTCCTCTGTGTTGATAATGTTTACAAACATGGGGATGGTTTATTTGTGTTTTAATTAATTCTGCTATGTTCTATTTTTTTTATACAATGCTCGGGGTATAGTTATTCATAATACAGAATCAAATCTTTGCTTGTGAATTGATCATGGTGATTTGATTTTAGTCATTAGTTGTATGAGAGAATGGGTGTTTACTGCATTTTTGAGGTAATTTCTGTTCATCAGGAGTAGTATTCAGCAGAGGTTATGGTGTGGTCATTGATTTTAATTATGGCATATCTGTTGATTTTTGATTGGTGTACTGTACACTTTGTTTTATTGTTCATCCACTTGGAAACTCTGTGTTTATGCTGGCGTAAACATTATCCATGGTTGATTTTCTTTGGGGATCAATAATTTGACAATTGGGTTGGTATGTCAATGTGTCATTGTACATTTGTTTTCATTATAATTACTCCAAGGGTGTTGTGTCTAATTAGTTGTTATTCAGTTTCATAATTAGTTGTAGATGGGCGGTAAAAGATTTGGGTATGCTTAAGGTAGGCGGAAGTACTTTGTTGTTTATACACTTGCCATTACGTGTTTGGGGTGGTTACCACTTATTTCCTCAAGTTCAAAAAAAAAAAAGGAGTAGAAATCTCTAAGTTAATAAGTAGTTGTTTTTTTTTTATTTGTATTTTTCCTTTTTGTAAATTCTTCACTTGGTAGAAAATGTAACAGTTAGAAAACCGGTTCAATGGAACCATATACATTTGTATGATGGATAATTATGTTGAAGCTGTATGCATAATAGTTACTGCTAAAGAAAAATGAAAATGAATTGTCACGTTTAAGTTTTGGTTACATGTTTTTAATGTATGGCTGAATGTTGCCATAGTAGAGTTAGTTTTTGGGTTAAGTTTGACACCACATTTTAAATCATGTTTGTTAACTATGCTGTCACTGATGGTGTGTTTACCAATATGTGTGAAGTGTTTTGTGAGACTTCAGGTCTTAATAAGAGCAGATGAGGTATCTCTTACATGTTAAAGAGAAATTTTTCCCGTCCCATTTTGTACAGGCTGTTGGTGAGATTTTACTAACTTGCAGTTGAACATTTGTGGGAATGGGGGGATACTCACCTTGTGGCGGTTTCAATTTTGGTTTGATGTTTAATATCTGTGTTGTTAATGTTGTGTTTTGAAAAAAAAAAAAAAAAAAATTGGGGTCACATTTACGAAAATTATTACAGTCAAAACAATTGATTTTGTTTTTCATTATATATTTATACAGTGAAATTTAAAAGTTTATTATGTTGCAGAATTGGTTCTAATGATAGTAGTGTGCTAGTCTCCACACCGCATGGACTGGTTAGTTTTCTTTTTTTTTTCCTTTTTTTTTTTCTTCTCGTACCACCGGAAGAATGTGGTGGGTACATGACTTCATGAAACTTCACTGAACACTCTACGAAAATTCGCTAAGTCCGGTGCCTCCCCTCCCCCCAATTTTACGAAGAAAACTATAAATGGAATATCCCAATCGCCCGGCCGCGCAAAGAGAAGCAGCAGTTTTTTTGGCAAAGGAGAACGAAGACAGGAAGTATCTGACGCACCCCCAATTTACGACCACAGAAGAATTCAGACTCCTCCCACGCGGGAAGAAAAAGGTCACGGTTGCAAGGAAAAGCTGTGATGAGCCAGGATGAAATCAATTAAGGAGAGAAAAAGTAGCTAAAAAGAAGAGAAAGGGGGATCTGGCAAGGGAGGTGAAGGAAAGAAGTAAAGTGAAGCCAAACGACACACAAGAAGAATAAAAGCATCAGCACCACAGATTGCAGGGATATTTTTGAGATTTTTTTAGAGATTGTTAGAACCAGTCGATTTTGTGAACGGATATTGGGCCGGTTTTGTGTGTCTCTGGATATTAGAATTTTGAGCACCAATTCCGGTACCCAATCATCCGGGGTGATGGACAGCATCAACCACCTAAAGAGATAATATGTACAAGGATGAAGGAGATGGTAGAAATTGTAGAAAGCCCGAAATGTAGTAAAAAACCAGCCGATGGAATAAACAGTGTACACCCCATGTGGTGAGTTTGTTTTTTTTTATGATGTATTCTTGCATTTTCTGAACGCCGAGCCAGAGTATTTCACTCCAATGCAATGTACAGTTGTTTTTTTATGTCGTGTTTAATTGCGGAATGTAAGTGAGCAATTTTTACTGTTCGAGAATTTAACTTTATAATTTGTTTTTTTCATCTAGTCTTATTATAATGCTTTGTGGATTTTTAAACACTAACGATCACGCGGCCTAATGTCTTCATCTTCAAAATTTAAGATTCTTTGCTCACTGCATTCCAGAGGAGGTTGTTTCTTTAAGAATTGGAGCAATGCTTGAAGCTATTTTCTTTTCCTTTTCAGCAGAATATTTATCTTTTTCTTTCAGCAGAATTAATTGGGAATTTCAGTTTTTAATTATGTTTTAAATTATGTTAGGAGGTAAATTATTGAAGATTATAGAATGGATGATTTATTACATTTAATTAACTTTTTAACTTACTACACCACAATTTGAATAAACTTGAATAGTTCTGCTCACTATTTCGCCAAAGTAGTTTTTTTCTATCTTTTCAACTTAAAACCTAAATCTCCTGCTAGTCTATAATATTTAACGGGATAACAAAATTTATGGCACTTGTCGTTGAGATTCCTTTATCATGGAAAAAGAAAGAATTAATTGGCTTTATTGTAGCCATGAAATAGCTATATACTGTATTTTTTTGAAAATTTGTGTTTTATTTAAGTTGGTTTTTCACTTCAATCATATTTTAGCACATAGCTTATTTGATCATTTTCCATTCAGCTTTGGTTGTTTTTAATGAAATTTATATTGCATAATATTTCATATTTCAAGAAAAAAAATTCGTTGGTTTATTGATTTTTTTTTTCCATTGAAAATTCAAATAGAGAAGAAATTGCCTTTAAATACATTTGTTCACTTTTGCATAGAAGGAAAGTAGTTGATTAAAGTATAGCAAACATGAAAATGTAACCTTCCACTCGAATTTCAAAACCCTTTCCAATTCTGAGCAAAAGGCACATTTAAGTAGAGAGATTTAGCATTCCAATTCAGTTTTAACCCCCCTTACTTTAAAAAGGAACAAATGTTGAACATCTGCTTTTCATTGAAAAGTTCATAATTTTTAATTTACTAGTGATTTCGTTACTTTTCAGGTTTTTTAACAGGCAGCATTCATATTAAGGGACTTCTCAATTTTTTTAAGATGCTTAAGGAAAACAGGAAATGAAAATGCATGCTGTTCACTTTTAATCAGCATTTTATTTATTTTATATTTTACTTTAACAGTATCATGTAATATAGTGATGTGTGTAATGTTTACAATGAAACATTATTTCTTTCAAATTAAAGACAATCAGAAAAATAGTAGTAACAATAAAAAATGATAAATAAACTTGCCTGATTTTTTTTAAAGAAATATGAAACGTAGTTGTGTGCTTTGTTTTTCGTAGATTAAACTTTCAAAAAAAAAAAAGAACAAAGCTTTGAAATTCTTTAATTACTTTTTCTTCAATTTTTCAAACATGATGTCGTCATAAATTCTGATATATTTATTTGAAAAATAATGCAGGCTCCTTTCCTTCTTCCCAAAAACCTATTGATTAACGTGTTGTCCATTACTTGTACCCATGCTTTGCTCTCCTTCCTGTTAGTCCAACATACTCCCAATCATAGGCGGCTGGTGCACCAAGAAACTGGGGGATCAAAAGAAGTTTGTGAGGAGCTTAGAGCGGCACCCTAAAGCTTTTTTTTTTTTTAATGTAAAATTTGGCTATATTATTAGATTATAACAAATGACCTCTAAAAACTTTAATACAGTCTCAAAAGCAGGATGGATTTTACTGTAGATATCCCCTTTGAAATTCAAAGTTCCTTTCTTGTGAAATAAGATGAGAAAAAAAAAACATTTTTGTGGTATTTTCAGTTTTTAATTTTCATGAAATAAATCAATCTACCCAGTAAATAACCGACCGTTAATTTTTCGCTCTAAAAAGTGAAAGGCAGGGCCCCTTTACTTTCGGAAGTGAAGGGGGGCAGCTGCCCCCTTGCCCCCTCCCCCCCCCCCTTCGTACAAGCAGCCTTAACTCCCATTGCGTCATAAGACTTGTAACCTCTTGTTTATTTTTTTTTTTCAAACAAACTTTCTTCACTTTGAACCCCCGCCCCCCGAAAAAAAATCCTGGCTACGGTCTTGCTGTAAAAATGAAAATTTTATTTTTCAGTTTGCAGCTTTTTTTGCTCATCGCAATTCCTTATCAGCTGCATTGTTTAAAAATTGCTACAACTTTATTTGTTCATTTATTTATATTTTACGTATCTATTTCCTCAGATGAGAAAGGCAGATTTTGTTTTCAGAAATCAGCTTGAATGCTAAAAAAGATGCTCGACATAATTTTCAGCCTTAGCTAATTATGAGAATATTGATCAGATGATAGATAGTCGAAGTCACTATATGGGAAAGTATGCTCGTTTAGCTCTGGACGGAACTTCTTATAAAACTGGAGGTATCCACTGTAATATATATTTTGGCCTTGATCAATATTTATCGCTTTGATTACAAAAGGTCAAAATGGAAATATTAATCATGTTTTATTCACATGTAGAAAAGTTTCTCGACGTATGCAGAAATATATTAGTGCATACATTTTTTTTTTAATTTTTAGAGCATATTTAATGATTTTTAGCCTACTTTCCCGTTAAAAATAAAAGAAAGACGAAAAAAGTATTAAAAGTAGCTTAATGCATCTAAAAAATATCGCCAAGTCCAAAAAATATCGCCAAGTTAAAAAATATCGCCAAGTCAAAAAAAAATATCGCCAAGTGAAAAAAATAAAAAGGTAAAATGAATATCGAAAAATTAAAAATTTGAAAGTAGGGTATTGAGATGGGGAATTTGTGTGTCGGTCGGTCGGTCGGTCGGTCTGTCTGTCCCCCCCTAATAACTTTTGAATGAACAGTCCGATTTGGACAAACTTTTTTTTGTTGGAAAGATCTCGGCGAGTACAGCTCATTCCCATATTTGATTTTTTGATTTGAACAATTTTTGGTTCAAATTTGAGCCGTTCAAACAACCGGTCCCGCGATACTAACTTTTTAATGAACAGTCCGATTTGAACAAACTTTTTTTTGTTGGAAAGAACTTTTCAAGGATACTTCATTCCCGTATTTACATTTGAACAATTTTTCGTTCAACATTGAACCGCTCAAGCAAGCTGTCACCCCTAATAACTTTTGAGTAAACAGTTCAAAAAAAAAAATGACTGACTGTGCAGACGATTTTTTGTTTATTTATTCATTTGTTTTATTGAATTTATTATTATTATTATTATTATTTTTGGCAGACGATTTTTTTTGTAACAAAAATGTTTCATTCACCAGGGCATTTTATTCTTTCTTTATACAGGGTGGTCCTAAACTCATGGTACAAACTTTTAGGGTAGGTCAAGGGCATTGTAACAATGACTTTTTGTATAGGAATGTATAGTCGCAAGTGACGTGGTGAGGCGTAAACAGGGGAAATGACAGCCGAAAGGAAAAACAAAGATTTTATTCAAAGCGTTGTTGACAATTGTCATATTTACATTAAGTGTTCAAAATTGCGTCCACCAGTAGCGATACATGCTTGACAGCGTCGGTGGAGCGATTGGCGTACACGTTCAAAGATGCCTGGCATTTCACGCACACTTGCAGCAGCTACAGATATGCGAGCGACGAGATCCTCATCTGAGTCAACTGGAGTCTCATAAACAAGATTCTTTAAATGTCCCCAGAAAAAGTAATCGAGGCTCGATAAATCGGGAGATCGGGGCGGCCAAGGGACTGGTCCACCACGCCCAATCCATTGAGCACCAAACGTGGTATTCAGATAATTCCGAACATTAATGCTGAAGTGTGCTGGCGCCCCATCGTGCTGAAACCACATGCGGTTACGAATGGCGATCGGAACATCATGCAGCAGTTGTGGTAACACTTCCTTCAGAAAAATAAGATAGCTTTCGCCACTTAGTCGCGTGGGTAGCAAGTATGGGCCAATCAAAAAGTCTGCACAATACCAGCCCACACATTAATACAGAAACGTTGTTGAAACGCATGTGGACGCGTTGCATGTGGATTATCGGTTGCCCACACATGGGAATTGTGCGCATTAAAGACACCCTCGCGTGAAAATGTGGCTTCATCTGTAAATAGCACATGATCTACGAAATCCGGCTGCAATGCGCATTTCTGCATCATCCACTGGCAGAAGTTCACGCGGAGAGGATAATTTGCGGGATTCAATGCTTGTACTTTCTGAAAATGGAAGGGGTGTAAGCGATTTTCGCTTAACACTCTGCCTACAGTCTGATGACTCACACCTACGTTATGTGCAACAGTTCTTGTGCTTGACTCTGGTCTATCAGCCACAATGTTCAAGATGGTTTCTTCCAGCCTTGGAGTGCGTACAGCTCTTAATCGACCAGTGTCATGTCTGTTGACGCCGAAGCCACCTGTTTCACAAAGTTGACGATGCAACCGTTGAAAAATTCTGTGATCCGGCATTCGGCGATCAGGATACTCCTCGCGATACATTCGTAGCGCAGCTCTGCCGTTACCATTTGCACGACCGTACATGTAATGCATGTCTGCTTTTTCTGAATTCGTGAAGTCACCCATCTTCTACGGCAGCACAATTGAGAATGGCGCTTTTCCTCATTGCGATGCATCATATTCAACAGCGGCTGGACATCTACTGCCCTCTACTGGCAATGATACCAACTGATCCCTCCATTTTTCTTTCCTTTTATTTCTCTTGTTTACGACTCACCGCGTCACTTGCGACTATACATTCCTATACAAAAAGTCATTGTTACAATGCCCTTGACCTACCCTAAAAGTTTGTACCATGAGTTTAGGACCACCCTGTATTTAACAACTGGCAACGGATTAAAAGTGAAATTCGAGACATTTTATCAACGGACGAGTATTTTTTCTTTTTTTTTTCTTTCTTTGATAAAATGTGTTTTGATGTACTTTGTACTTTTATTTTTTTTTTTTTTTTTGAAAACAATTGAGGAATTTTTCTACGGAAGAACTGTAACAGTTACATTCTTTAAAAGGTGCGACAAAACTTTATTTATTCATTTATTTACTTTTTATGTGTCTATTTCATCTGATGAGAGGGGTATATTTTGCTTTTAGAAATCAGCTTCAAGTGCTAAAAAGGTATGTTTGACATAATTTTTAGTCTTAGATAATCAAGAGAATAATGATCAGATGCTAGAATGCCGATGTCGATGTACGGGAAAGTAGGCTCGTTTAGTTCTTGACAGAACTTCTTGTTTCCACTGTAAAAATGAACTGCTGTTTTTGCAGTTTTATTCTGGCAGCTCAGGAACCAATTTAAAACTGTAAAATGCAGAGGAATAAACTATAAAACTAGCAATTTTACAGCTTCTTATTTTAAAGTCAGCAATTTTACAGTTTATTGCCGTAAAATTTAGCTGTATTATACTGTAAAAACAACAGTATAATACTGGCAGCAGAAGTTCCAGTTTAAAACTGTAAAATACACAGTAATAAACTGCAAAATTGGCAATTTTACATTTTATTACTCTAAAATTAGCAATTTTTACACTTTATTACTATAAAATTAGCTGTAAAAACAACATTTATTTTTTACAGTGTAGTGCATGTTATTCAAGCTCAAGTTTTTATTAACAAACAAGTGGAACATGTATAAAAATGCATAATAAATGAAAAGGGGGAAAAAAGAGAGAGGAACGGTTTTTTTAAAAAAAAGCAAATTCCTAAAACAAATGTATCATCATTTGTCGCGAACTCAAAACTTCTCACCTTATATTTGCAACAACATTACAGGCCATATCAGAAAAATACTTCTCAATATTTTTAAAAACCTTTGTCCAGAAAGAGAGGAGAGAGAGAGAGAGAAGAGAAGGAAAAATCACTTGAGGGATAAAAAGAGAGGAGCAGAGAACTCGCTCCTAGCGTGATAAATGGTTCACGCAAGCAAAGGCAGAGGACAAAACTCTCGAGACGCCTGTCTGACCTCCTTGGCCTAATGATGGCTTTTAAAACAAGCTTGCTCTTGTTACAAAACTTTCAATTGATCGAATTGCGTGTCTGGTTCTTAATGGGGAGGAGAAAAATAGGAAGATGTTTCTTCCAACCTCACAATGCCTCTGCTTTTATGGGGAGATCTCCAAAGGAGAACTTACCTTTATCATGGCAGTCACAAAACTGGGTAAAAGTAGCCGATGCGTGTATGGTCTTTTGTAAGGGCCTACTTCTCTGAATTATTTATTTATTTATTTAGTTGGTTGGTTAGTTAGTTAAGTTAGTAATTTATTTGCTTATTTATTTATTTCCTTATTTTAATATTTCACACTGTGGAAAAAATCCAATTACAAGGACGAAAAAATTAAAATAAGAACAGAAAAATAAATCAATAAATTACACAAACAGGACATTTAAAAAGTTACAAAGAGTTTGTTCTTGTCACGAGACTTTTAATTAATTCACTTCTGTGTCTTTTTTTAATGGGGGGGGGATTGTTTCTTCTCATCCTCACAATGCCTTTGATTTCACGTAGAAATCTCCAAAGGAGAGCTTAACTTTATCATGACAATCACAAAACTCTATAAAAGTCGCCCATGCGTGTATGGCTTTTGTAAAGGTTCATGTCTCTGAGAAGTATTTATTTATTTATTTATTTAGTAATTTATTTATTTATTTTTTAAACGTTTCATACTATAGAAAAAATACAATTACAAGGACAAAGAAATTAAAATAAGAGCAGAAAAGTTAGTCAAGGAATTAAATAAACAGAACATTTTAAAAGTTGCAACAATCTTGCTTCTGCTACAAAACTTTCAATTGATCAACTTGTGGGTCTGTTTCTTAATGGGGAGGAAAAATAGGAAGATGTTTCTTCTCAACCTCATAATGCCTCCACTCTTGTGAGAAAACTCTAAAATAGAAGTTAACTTTACTATGGCAATCACAAAACTGTATAAAAATAACCGGTGAATGTACAGTCTTTTGTAAGGGCATGTGTCACTTTAAATAATTTCTTTATTTATGTAGTAATTTATTTGTTTGCTTATATACAAAAATGAAGCATTTCATACTATAGAAAAATGATAACTACAACTACGAAAGAATGAAAATAAAAACAAAAAAGTTAGTCAAGGAATTAAACAAACCAAACATTTTAAAAGTTACAACAAGCTTGCTCTTGTTACAAAACTTTCAATTGTTCGAATTGCATGTCTGGTTCTCAATGGGGAGAAGAAAAATAGAAAGATGTTTTTTTCTTCAACCTCACAATGCCTCTGCTTTTATGGGGAGATCTCCAAAGGAGAACTTACCTTTAGCATGGCAATCAGAAAGCTCTATGAAAGCAGCCACTGCGTATATGGTCTTTTGTATAGTCACAAGTCTCTAAATGCCGACAGAGTGGTATAGTGGTTAAGACGCTGGCCTCTTACACCCAAAAGCGCGGGTTCGAACCCGGCTCCAGTCGGTGGATTTTCATGATGCAGAAAATCGACAGCGCTCATGTCGTATGATTGTGCGGCATGTAAAAGATCCCTCGAGTACTTGTTTGGCTTCTAGTATCTCTTGGCAAAATTAAATTCCTAGTGCAGTTTCGCATCGAATAGAGCCCAGGTGCCCCCATCTAGTGGGAAAACTGGGCGTCAAAGATACTTGTGGCAATGGTATCCCACCGATGGTGGTGCCACATGAAAGAGTGGATGCCGCTTTGGGGAATGCACTAGGTCTGCAAATGGCAAGAAGCTAAACGCAGCCCCATTTAAAAAAAAAAAAAAAGTCTCTAAATTATTTATTTATTTAGTAATTTCTTCGTTTATTTATCTTTTCAAAAACATTTCACTCTATATAAAAAATCCAATTGCAGGAGCGAAAGAATTAAAATAGAAACAAAAGAGTTAGCCAAGAAATTAAACAAACAAAACATTTAAAAAGTTACAATTAGCTTGCTCTTGTTACAAAACTTTCAATTGTTCGAATTTCATGTCTGGTTCTTAATGGGGAGGAGAAAAATAGGAAGATGTTTTTTTTTTCAACCTCACCATGCCTCTGCTTTTATGGGGAGATCTCCAAAGGAGAACTTACCTTTAGCATGGCAATCAGAAAGCTCGAAAAATCCAATAGCAAGGACGAAAGAATTAAAATAGAAACAAAAGAGTTAGCCAAGAAATTAAACAAACAAAACATTTAAAAATTTACAATAAGCTTGCTCTTGTTACAAAACTCTTAATTGATCGAATTGCATGTCTGGTTCTTAATGGAGAGGAGAAAACTAGGAAGATGGGTTTTTTTCAACCTCACAATGCCTCTGCTTTTATGGGGAGATCTCAAAGGAGAACTTACCTTTAGCATGGCAATCAGAAAGCTCTA
>JAXGGA010008936.1:0-54048 GCA_038373865.1 Uloborus plumipes
CTATTTTGTTATGAAACTTATCTACGGTCCGAATTTATTACGTTGAATCAAATTAGGTCTTCCTTATAAAATTTGTTTCAGTAATAGCTTCTAGCTTCATGTTTGTCGACATCATTTTGTATAAGCCACTTTTAATGCTTTTTTCGTCTTTCTTTTACTTTAACGGAAAAGTAGGCTAAAAATCGGTTAAAGCCCCGGTCTTCATAATCAGTTTCTATTAGAATATGGAAAATATTTTTTCATTCTTATGCACAATAGTTAATTCAAAAACACACGTCTGATTAAGTATCGGATTCCATTAATAATTTAATAATGTATTTATGTAAACTGATTATACCAGCCAATAAAACTTTTTTAGCTAATGAAGCAGAACGAACAAGGCCCTAATTAACAGATATCGGCATTTGCAGGACCTTTCTCAAGCATAGGTCATTTCCCCTATATTTAAGATTCACGAAGCCGTGATTAACCGAAACTAGTTCCCAAAACTCCTAACGAAAATTGAAACTTTAAATTTTCCACTACATTTCCGACTAAACTAGTCAAATTTCTGCAATGAATTGGAAAACATGGCTTGAAAATCATCTTATGGAAATGTCCTTGGATAAATGCCAACGTCTACCATTCCCTCATTTCTACTTCACGTAAGTTAACTTTGACACTGATCAGTAACAGACACCTCGGCTTTATTAATTTATGAAGTGAGTAAATGCGTTCAGTAAATATTTGTGGTAAAAACTGTGTTTAAATAAAGTGAAAAAAAAAACCACTTTGCTAAATATTTTTGGGGATGCTTTTTTTTTCCTTTTGTCAACAATAAACGTGTATGGATTTAATAAAATATTGCGTTTAGGTTCAAACTCAGAGCTTTAAATTAAGTCTCATTTATCCAAAATGATAGAGATCCAGGTTCGTATGGCTTAAGGAAAGTGTGGGTGAAACAAAATAGCCTAAATAGCGCCAAAGTACATGAACAAACTACTGAACACTAAAAATTGCACCTTGAATTCCGGAAAATGAAATTTAAAATTGCATAAGAGAAAATTCAAAAATACAAAATGATGTCTACAAAAACGCATTACGGTGCAATATGTAAATCTAATACTCCAGATAACCCCACAAATACTGGATGTATTTCGTATGAAAAACAATCAAAATAGCCTGTTTTACAATCCTCTATTCACTTATAATTTTATTCAAAAATACATATTTTTGCTCGGTTGATTTAGTGTCGATCGTTCCAATCAACTTTTATTTAGTTATTCATGGTCGTTAGTTTTTTCAGTTACACATTTTTATATTTATCATTTCTGAATTGAAAATTATATTTATCGCTGTAATATTCATGATTCTTGCCAAGTATTTATAATATTTTCATGCGCTTTCTTTTTAACGGATAAAATATGAGCAAGCCATCCCTCCAAATTAAAAAGCGACAAATGAAACGGTAGGCGAAACATCGCCCAGTGGAATGTTTCGATATTGATGAAATGCATTAAGCAGTAGAATCTTTAAAAACAAGGGGGTGGGGCTAAAATTATAGATAACACGAGATATGCATGTCAAACATTACTTTATTCCAACTTGAAAACTTCAATATTGGAAATATATAGATATTTCCTCCACGAGCTTTCCAATTTTCACCTAAATACTAGCTGTATCAAAAATAACTCTTAAATAGAGCCGTTTTCCTTTTCGGAATAAAATGAGACTGGAATAGAGTTTATGTATGAATTGCAACAAGTAACATAAGTAAGTTTAACCATAACTAACGGATTATCGGTTAGGCATCAATATCTTTCAGATCCATTTTATTGAAATGGAAACATATTATACCAAGTTCCTGGTTGAAATGTAAAATTACGCTTTATTTCCTGTTGAAAAATGGTTAGTCTAAAGCTTGATTCATTAGGAATAAACAGACTGGAAAAGGTAGTAAAAGTTATATCTTCTGCATGTAAATATGCGTTTTTAAGGGGATATTTTTTGAAAAAAGAGGGCAGCGTGAAATAAATGTAAGGGCATCTGGGGCAAAATGAAATAGCGGGGCAAAGGGAAATCGTAGAATATTTTTGTAGATTGCAGCGTCACCTCTACAGCAATATTTTGACTACGTTCCTAGATATATAATTGATTCCTGGCAAGAAATAAATAGCTCCAAATATCAACGAAAAAAATATACAAGTATTTTTTCAAATTTGATACATTTATTTTAATATTCGCTGTTTTTCAAAATTATTTCTTGTTCTTATAAGGTTTTTTTTTTAATTATCTTTTTCACTATTAATTAAAATATTTGATTGTGTACTCCTTATTTGATTTATGTTAGGCATGTTTTGATTTAAATGTTGAAAAAATTTGCGAAGCGAACGCGGGGCAAAGTGAAATAGTTCATTTCGTTTGCTTGCTCATTCATTTATTAAATCACATAATTATTTCTTCATTAATTAATTCATTTACATTCTTTTACTTACCAATTCACCTATTTATTCACTCATTGACTTATTTTCTATTCTTTCTATTTTTTTTACTTATTTATTTTTTCTCATACTTTAATTTCTTTATTTTCTTTAATATTTATTTATTTATTTATTCGTTTATATATTCATTTATTATTACTCATGTGATAAAAATTACTGAAACTCATCAAATAGAAAATGTTTCATCACAAAAATGAGGTATTTTTCACTTTGCCACTTTGTTTTCCTTAGGTGAAAAATTTCCACCTTTTTTTGAAGGTGCGAAACAACTGCCAAAAGTGAAAAATTACGTTTCAACGATAGCTGTATTACAAAATATACAGGGTGTCCACTCCAATCGTGGACCAATAGCTAATTTCTAAACCGTTAGAGATAAGCATAGAGTTTATTTAGGAAAAAATCTCCAAATTACGAAAGGAATTTTGGGTCTATTCAATGATTTTCAAAAAATCAAATTTTGAAAGAGTTACGAAATTTAAATTTTTATACAGCCCCCCAGTCCTATCAATCATATTTAGTAAAACATTCTTGACACTGTAACGTTTAAAACTAAAAAAAAATCACTCTTCTACCACAAAAATTGACCGAGTTATGACGTTTTGAAAAATCAAGATTTTGAAGGATTTCGCATACGGTCCCTTAAGCGATCTCTCGATGACGTCATGAAATAATGCAAAATCTTGATTTTTCAAAACGTCATAACTCGGTCAATTTTTGTGGTAGAGGAGTGATTTTTTTTTAGTTTTAAACGTTACAGTGTCAAGAATGTTTTACTAAATATGATTGATAGGACTGGGGGGCTGTATAAAAATTTAAATTTCGTAACTCTTTCAAAATTTGATTTTTTGAAAAACATTGAATAGACCCAAAATTCCTTTCATAATTTGGAGATTTTTTCCTAAATAAACTATATGCGTATCTCTAACGGTTTAGAAATTAGCTATTGGTCCACGATTGGAGTGGACACCCTGTATATTCCTTCTTTATGTACACTGATTTTCAGAAAAAAAATCCTATTTGTTTATTTTTAAACAAGTATGTTACCTCAACTATTTCACTTTGTCCCACATTGCCTTGCATTGATTTCAAAGTTTTAGCCGAATGTCTTTACAATGCGCTTTTATAAAATTTAATTTATTCACTTGAGTGCAGATCCGATTTAAAAAATATCCATAGAATTAAAATGCAACCATATCTAATGTCATGGCAGAGGAAAACGAAAACTTTTTTACCTAAATTCTTCTGAGCAACTTTTGAAAATAATATTTGTAGCATTTATGATTTTTGTTTCAATGTAAGCTGAATTAAAAAACAAAATCCCAAATAAAAAATAGCCTCCGAAATGAGACCAAACTTCCCTTGACTTAGAGGTCAATCGAGCAATGCGTTTGAAATGAAACACATATGTACACGTTTTCTTGAAATCGACAGGTGGAGGGAAAAGATATCCCAGAGAAAAAAAAATCGCCAAAAATTTAAGCATATTTTTAAAATACTTCAAAAAATCTACAGAATATTTAAAGAACGCTAAAGGAAAAAAAATGGATTTTCCGCAGATTATATTGTAGACAAAATGCAGATTTTTTTTTTTTTTTAATCTGCAGAAATCTTTTTAAAAAACTTCAAAAAAAAAAAAAAAATCTTCCACATTTACTGCAGATTACTTTTGTCTGGGTATTTACACATATTTTTCTCATAAAAAGAAATTAAACATATTTTGTAGTAAAAATGTGACAAAAATGACAATATTATAATATTTATTTTACGACCTGGCAGGAGAAGCATTTCAATGACGCTCAGTGAATTCTCTTTTGAGCGATTTTTAACCCTTGAAATTTAAAAGCCCATTAAAAGAGTCATCCATCACTTTTGTCATTTCCAGCTGCTGAAAGAAACAAAACCCTTTTTCAGCATTTTATCACGTAATGCATTCCTTCTGAACGATTTTTTGAAGATTTGTTGAAAGACATTTTTGTATTGTAATCTTTTGTTGCCACTTTTTTTATTTCTGCTGATAATTTAGATAAATGAATTCTAATATATCATGGCAATAAATCACTTTGGTACAATTTCTCAGATGAACAGTTTCTAAACATTTTTTTCAGTTAATGGCATAAATAACAAAGTTATTTAATGTCTACTTGGATAAAACTGGATTCTTCGATAATTTATCAACATACAAATGCTTTAAAAATAACTTTCAAAGCTTATATTTCTGCCCGTGGTACAATTTTTTGAAACAAAACCAATGAGTGAACGAAAATATACCCCCCCCCTTCTCCCCCTCTGCCAAAAAAATAATTTTGTGTTTAAAAAATACTTATGACAATACTTAGAACAACATAGAGATTTCACTTTACTTGGAAGAAACTTGGCATTACTGGACTATCGGTATAGTGCATGTAGTTCTGCCTTAGCTCTGGCTTAAGGGTGGTGACTTACTGCTTAAGAAAGAATTTGATTCAAATGTTCATTGTAACTGAGTCAGTCCATTTTAAATCAGGCAGGCATGTGTGAAAAGTGTCTAATGACCGTTGCCATTTTTTAAAAAGAAATTGCAGTAGTTACAACTAAAACTTGTATGAAATACCCCAAAAGGATTTTGTAAGAAACATTTCATTTCTTTTTTGGTTACAACCTATTCAAATTCTGCACAAAAAAAAAAAAAAAAAAACAGCAAAAGTTGGACTTGAAATGGCCAACATGTTAAAAGAACTTTCTTCCTACAAATAAATAAGAGCCAACATATCATTCGGTTTTTAAATTTTAGTAGGTTTTTTTTTAAGAAAAAAATAGCATTTTTACGAATTTTAACCTCCCTTCCCCCTGCCCTGTAGTAAAAAATCGCTTTTTTTAAACTAAACATGCTAAGATGCATACAGCCTAGGATATAATAAAATTTGAACTTTTGAAAAATTTCAAAAATTAACGATTTTTGAAATGGGGTTGATCAAAGAGCCCATGTTTTAAAACTGTAAAAATTGCTCAACTGAACCTGTTTTACTGCTTAACAAATGGATGTAAGTCTAACGAGAGGAGAGATAGTTCTTCATTCATTAAAATATATAATTTTTTTTACAACATGACTTGCTTTACAATTGCATAAGTTCTTGTTGAAAAGTCGTTTACGTCTGCAAACTAACATTTACTTTCGCAATCCTTTTTCAATTTTTTTTTAAGGTAAACAAATTTCCTTATGATTGTATTGCAAGTCATATTCACAGACGTCAAATTTCGCTATCTTTATCTCGTCTCGTGTTTTGCAGTAATTAAAGAAGAACACTATTCGTAAAAAAGTCACGCATATGAAAACGGAACAAGCGTCGTTAGCGAAATTCATATTTAAGCGACATTAATTACATTTAGTGCTGTCAACATTTCTCGGAACTTGGTGATTAAGAAGACGGTTTGCATCGTGGCTACTCTCTTTCTCTTAAACCATCGATCACACCTGCCAGTGATAAATGGTTTTGAAGCGTAAAGATTAGGATACCTTCCGCATCTTGAGAATTAAGGGAACAGAGTTAAATTATTGCCTGTTCCCACTGCAAGGACCGCTCTACTGCACTCTATGTATTTGTGATTTGCATTTCTTTTATGTAACGCAAAGGTTTCTTCTTTAAGGTTACCTAGAATTAAAAAAATAATAATAATAATAATAATATGAAAGCGCAGAAGCTGTTACAAATTAAAAAAAAAAAAGTTTAAAATGACATTAAAAAAATGACCATGAATGTAGTCTAAAATATAGGTTAACATTCTGTGCTATACAGATTAAAATATAAGAGCTGAATTCTTAAAATAAATGTCGTTTTTACAGCATAATACAGTTAATTTTATAGTAATTTTACAGTAATAAACTCTAAATTGCTAATTTTATAGTAGTAAACTGTAAAATTGCTAGTTTACAGTAATAAACTGTAAAATTGCTAGTCTACAGTAATAAACTATAAAATTGCTAGTTTACAGTAATAAACTGTAAAATTGCTAGTTTTACAATTTATTACTGTGCATTTTACAGTTTTAAACTGGAACCTCTGTTACCAGAATTACTGTAGTTTTTACAGTATAATACAGCTAATTTTATGGTAATAAACTATAAAATTGCTAGTTTTACAGTATGAAACTGTAAATTTGCTAGTTTTACAGTGATAAACTGTAAAACCACCAGTTTTACAGTTTATTACTGTGCTTTTAGTTTTAAACTAAAACCTCTGCTTTCAGTATTATACAGTAGAAACAATAGCTTATTTTTTGCAGTGTGATGCTAATAAAGTTTTCTGTTTCATCTCCAGTGGCTTAAAACGATTAATCCCTTGGGTAATTTTAAAGTTTGAATATTTGCTTCAAACTTATTGAAGACAATTTTATAGTGGCTACAACATGCTTCTTTTTCGGAAAATCGGTACACATTTTCCACAAAAAAAAGTGAAAATAATCAAACGATGATGGCTAATAGACGTTCCAACCAAAGAACAGTTATTTCTCTGACAATAAATTGTTATAAATATGCAAATCAGAAAAAGTCATACATAAGAGGTTATGTTATATCGCATAATATAACTAGCTCACAGTCTCTAAGTATAATAATACATTAGTGAATATTGTTTTTGTTTCTTAACTAACGACTTGCTTCAATTTTTTTCTAAGTTGATAAGTCTGCCTTTATCCAAAATTGCATCTTTTATCAAATTTGCGCAGTCTCCGAAAAAAATACTTATTACACGAAAGCTAATTTCCTGAATTACTTCTAAAAATTAAACACAGAAAAAGAAACTAACCATTAATCTAATTGTGATAACATATTTTTCGTGAATTTGCTGGAAACGGATTTGTTGTACTTCTTATTAAGTTCAAGATGTTTCTGAAGATAAAATAAATCGCTGACTTGTTTCATTGCACATACATTTTTTCTCAAGATAAAATGAGACTAGTAATGGTCAGCACTGATATAAGTGTATGTAATCTTCCTAACAACTAATGTACGTGTTAGGGTTGCACAGTTTGATTTTCAGAATGTATATTTTTTACGCTTGGTTCATATTAATGTTTTCTCTTTCAAGAATTATAATTGTTGAATAATTAAAGCAAAAATGTATAACTTTATTAGGGAAATTGCGATGACTTGTGTTAGATGTTTGATGTAGCATTTTTTTGTTCATCTTCCTTCCTTTGCATTTCTTTTTTATTGCCTGGAATAATACTGTTTGATTCACTATCCGTTATCCAATGCTCATCTTTGGCAACCATGTATAAATTGTACAGTCAACTTTTTTTTTTTCAGTCAAAAAAAAAAACATTGGAAGTACAGCAAACAATGTTATTTTTTAGTATTGCGACATCGTGTTTTAAACAGTTTTGTTTTTAGTACCGTAACAGAAATAAGCAGTGAATAATAAAAACCGAGTACTATAGTAAAAACATACTTTTATAATCTCTAATATAAGTGATGGGGTTTCAATGTCACATTTTCCTATAATCTGATACCACCAAATAATCGTTAGTCATACAGCTTTCTAATATTTCTCGTCCACAAATGTGATTGGTTCTTCATATAAATCAATCTAAATAAACGAATTGGTGGACATATTGGTTCGAATTTGCCTCTGATGCAATTATGACGTCGCATTTCATGCCTCCAATTAGTGGAATTAAATCAAACATAATCTCATCCATATACGTTGGATTACTTCGTCATCCTTAGTGAATTTCTACGTAATGAGATGATTTGAAATTCGTAATTCATTGAGTCTAGAATTTATCTCTTGTATTAAATGTTTCCATTTGTAACTATGAGATTAAGATGTAAAATTAGTTCGAAAGATTAATAATAATATTAATCTTCATGTATAAAAATGAATACTATTTGAATGTGTGTTTGTGCTTGTATGTATTTTCCATATACAAATCCAAAGTTTACGTCGGATATTTGCCAATTTGGCACAGGGTCCGTTGATGCTCAGGAATTCACATAGGGGCTTTTTTCCAGAAAATCAGTGAAACGAAATGTTTATTCCTGCTGATAACAATGATGAAAATTTTAAAGTAAAACATTTAGTCGTAAAACTGTTCTTTTCTACTTTTTGACTGCAAATTCAACTCTATTTTTGTTTACTTGTATTTAAGGCTTATTATAAAGCATGCGTCACTCGACACAGCTTTATTTTAGAGGTGAACTCTGCCATGCCGTTCAACTCTGCTCATAATTCACTAAAAACTCTATTCAATACAGATTAGAAAAAAAAACAGACAAAAGTCTTCATTAGAACAACGCAATGAAAAGTAATCATATGGTAGTTTTCTAACGTTAATAAAAAAGCAAAATTAGAAATGTGTTTTGATCAAAGATAGTTTTTTTAACATAACTAGGTATGCTAGAATCAGGATTTTTTTTAAAGAGTTATTTGTAAGGTGGGATACATTTTGGAAAACCCGCTGATACAATATTTTGCATCTCATAAGTCCTGCTTTTGCATTTGTTTGTTTTAACATCCAATAAATTAATTATCTGGGGTTTGGTTTTTAACTGGTTCTCATTTGCGTTACAATTTAGCTCATTTTCAGCAACTCTACATTAGTTTTGAAAAGGAAGTTTTGTCCAGAACTAAACCAACCTACTTACCCGTATATGAACATCGCCTTCTTAGGATCTAATAATACTTTTTAATAAACCTATGACTGCAAACATGTCAATCAAACAATTTCATCATTTACAGCTGATTTCTAAAAACAAAATATTCCTCTCTTATCTGATGAAGCATTTGAATATAAATAAACGAAAAAATATTGGTAACATCTTTTAAACAATGAAACTAATATATTTTTTCCATAAAAATCATTTTTTAATATTTTTACAAAATAAATAAATTTGTTCAGAAATTTTTAACAAAATATCTCAATAATCATTTTTTTACATTAGAAATCAAGGTTGCAGAGTCGGATTTGGAATAATTTTGGAGTAAAAGAGTTAGAGCCGGAAGTCGAAAGCTTAAAATTCTAAGTGTCAGAGTCACTCATTTTTTCCAAGGTTGCATTTCTGCCATAGCTAGAAAATTGGAGACGAGAAATTGTAATCTGACTCCTTAGAAAAGTTTAGTAAAAAAAAATATATCTTTCATACTTTCCTTATCATGAGTATTTTCCAAAAAAGTTTAAAGAGAATCCACCTTTAAGTTTACGGTCTTCATTGTTCTTAAATTTCCTCATAGGCGTTTAATATTGAAATTCCTTGAACTCTTTAATATTGATCAAAAAATTGTTCAACTTAAACGTATGCGAAAAAGTTTTCTCGGTGAGATCTTTCATACAAGAAAAAGCTTATACGAATCGGACTGTTCATTAAAAAGTTATTGGGGGGAAGGGTTGCAGACAGACAGACTGATAGACAGACAGGCACTTAATTACCTAACTTTAAACGCTACTCTCCAACTTTTATTGCTTCAATACATATTTAGTTAACTATTTTTAATTTTACTTTTGTTGGACGGTGATATTTTAAAGGTGCATTAAGCTTTTTAACGCACCTTTTTTGATGATCTTCGTCTTTCTGTCTTCTTTCTTAACATAAAGTAGGCCAGAAAAGATCATTTGCTTTATGAAGATAATTATGATTTATATACAACTTTTAAACTCTTTCTTTTCTTTTTAATAAAATTAAAATTAAACTGTAACGATTTGCCGATTGATAAAAACATTCAAAGAAATACTAGCTCCAGAGGAAACAAAACAACTGATGTGCTATTTTTATTTATTCGTGTTATTATGTCAGAGGTGGAAGTCTTGAAGCTGTGTGTTGCATTCCTTAATGCAATAAAGCTGAAAGCATTGCAATGTAAGTAGACGTCGGATTAATCCTCTCGGAAAGATTCGGAGATGAAAACGTGTTTCGAGAAATTAAGATACTGTGTATATTTATGTAAGCTACTTAAGCCAATGATATTTCTTACATGAAGGAAAATGCAATGCATGAGCCAAAAATGTGTACTAAAACTCTCATACTAATTATATAAGATAGTTGTTTGACTTTTTTTAGTAATACTATAACAAATATTGGATACGAACTGCATTTTTATTTGTACCATATTGTCGTTAATTTTACCTAAAATCTGTTTCAAAGAATTTGAAATTAATTGTTTCTAAGAGATACCCTTTGGTCTTTTCAGTTTTTTGATGACATTGTATCTAAGAGATGATTTTTTTTCACAAAAAGGGGATTCTTTGTAACCTCAAAACACGCAGCTGCAATCAATTTGCTAGCTTAACCGAAGTTGTATTTACTTTGTTACTGTAAAGAATGTCAACCAGCAAATTCGTGTTGAAGCAAATTTATTTTCCACGAGAAATCATTTAAATAAGTCCATAATTTTTAAACAAAAAACCACGCTTTTTTTTTTTCGTCTATCTACCACATGTTTTTTTTTTGGAAAACGTTATTATGTACGTTTTTAAATATCACGCTGCCCTTTTAAAAAACATATTCCTGTTAAAATAATAAGCAACAGGAAAAATGAATTTGAATTTTGACATCAATTCAATTTGTTTTTCGCAATGACGAATTGCTATAAGTCTGTGTATGTGCTCCTTTGTCACCATGTGCTGCAAAAGCCGCCTGCAGGGGCCGATGAGAAAATCTGGGTCGATGAAGCACCGGGATGCTAAACGTTGGCTGAAGGCCAATCTGTGAAAGATGGACTACACTCCATTTGGTGTCCAAAAAGAAGGTATTTAGAAATGTATCATTGCTCAATTCTCAGTAATAACCTTAGCAAAAACAGCATAAAACTAAAATGCGTAATTTTTTTCCTCGAGAAAAACATTCTTATTGCCCTTTTAATTTAGTACAACTTTTTCGAAATTCATTACAAAACTCAGGCTTAGCTTAATAGGACTACAATGATTCTAAATCGCCGTATTCTCTGTATTTCTTTAAACGGTTACATTATAATTGAAAATCTATATCAATTAACTCCTTTTACACTATGCATCACTCAAAGCATAGGGCTAATTTAGGAAGTGAGGGATTTTAATTAAGCAATTAAATACGCTTTCGCTTGATAAAAGCCGAATTGGATTACTTTTTGAATAAAAAGGCAAGTGTGGAGTTATTAATTGGTTTCGAGGAAATATAATCTAAAGAAAAAGGTTATTTTATTGTTTTCCTGAAGGGTCAAGATTAATTAAAGATTTTGGATAACTAATAATCCTTAGCAAGTTATTTATACCTCACACTTTAAGGAAGAATTATTGTTTAAATATATATTAAAATAAAACGCATTGTTTCTACACCGTAAAAATAATTAAAGAAACATTTTCAAGGCTATTAAATGCAATAATGCACCTATTAAATTTAATAATGCAGCTGAAATAGTGATATTAATTTTTTGTTGTTATCGTTATCTACATTTCATATTTAAAAATTTAGAATATAATTTAACTGAGATAACATATTCTAAGAGCTTTTAATTGAAATAATAAGTCAATGCTTGTAATTTGTATTAAAGATGTCTGTCGATAGTTTTCTGTCTCAATCATAATTTCTTTCTTAAAATTATGTTTTGTTCTAGTTTAATACACACGCAACTGATATGGCAAAAAAATCGCAAAGTAGTAAAAAAAGGGAACTATGAACTAAACCATACATATTTTTGGTTTATTATTTGAAGTATTAAACTATTAGAAATTGTGCAGACTTTGTATGGAACGAATTGTTGGCATGAAAAAAACACGGCAACTAAGTTGTCAGAAAAGGGATACCTGCCCACTGCGGCTTGTAAGGAAATTAAAGCACAGATTTCTCGGCAAAGAAAGAATCCAACTTTCTTCAAATTAGCAAAAACCTCTTTCCACGCCTCGGGCTGAAAATGCCTATATAACTAAGATTCAATTAAAAATTTAAACAACCCCTGACCCTGATTGCCGATGGCATATTTAAATGAACTTCTCTGGTCATAAAGCATTTTAAATCTAATTATACATAATTGTTTTTGAGAGGATATGGTAAACACGGAAAGTAAAAATAAGTCTTACTAGTAAAATTTGCTAGTCGCAAAAGCAAAATGAAGAATGAAAATTAAAAATTCTTATACTAAAATCAATTATAAGTATTTCAATTCTTAACAAACAGAAACTGTCAGCAGATGAACAGTTTAAATCATTGAGTTTTCTTTCCTCGTCGGCCAACAATGACATCAGTTTCCAATCCTGTAGATTTAAGCTTTAGCTGCATCTGCAACGTTACAATTCAAATTCCATTTTACATGAAAGTTCCAAACACATGTTGTCAGACGCAGATATTTTTTCTATTGTTTGGTACGATTGTTTTAAGTTTTCCAGTATGTTTTCACTCCAAAAATCGCAGAAAACATTTTAAAGTTTTTTAATTAAAATCTTTGTTAATTAATGTCAGCCAAAGACGCGACCTAGCTGAAAACACTCTCGATCACTTTAGCTTTCAAACAAGAAAAATTTTCAAAATCAGTCCATCTGTATAAGCTGTACGATGCCACAGAAGATACACAGATTGAAAGCTACACAGATCGACAGCTGCACAGACACGTCAAACTGATAACTCCCTTCCTTGTTGCGTCAGGGGTTAAAAAAGCTTTCGTAAGTATGTTTCTGAAGGTATCATAAACAAAACTGAGGTTCGATTCCATATTGAACACTCCGATTGGCCCAGAAAGAAGTCAGTCTTTCGTCGATTTGTTTAACATTACATCAGATAAAAGTTATGCCAGAGACAATTTATAAAGTGCAATATCAATGACGAAATTATTGCTATATTTTTGAGTGTTGCCTTACAGAAAATGCCAGATCGCCTTGGAGGAGATATTTGGAGGCTAGATACAAATTATATTTCTGAGCACCGAAATTTTGTTATTTCTTTGTTTTCTGTTCATTGTTTATAATTTCATTCCAATATCATGTCTTTTCTGTTGTACTATTTTTCTACTGTTGCTTTTTTATACTATACCCTTGAAAATGTAAAACAAAACAATGCTTCCCTCTGGAAGAGGAAGACAAGTGACCAGAAGGTGAATCAATGTGTTCACTAAAAATATTCAGATTTTGTCACCGATGGAATTGAACAAAGGGAACAAAATAGCAAATGTGGTTCAGTTAGTGCAGTTTATGTTACCCATCGCAAAAAAGTCGTTCCTGAAATGCAGAGTAAAATCAGTTGAGGTTTATCTCCTAAAATATGTTTCGGAAAAGGTGCAGTGTAAACAACTTGAGTTTATTTCCGCAAACGTTTAATGTTCCTGTGCAATGTAAGTTAATGAAATATTACTAATTGAAGAAATGACATACTTCTAAGAATCAGAGAATTTTATAGGCATTTCAGTTATTTCTTTTCTTGTTAATTCTACTAAATCTTCAACGTAAAGATGAATGTGTACAGAATGAGTACGTGTGTGCTTCGCATAAAGTATCGAACGTTGGATAGCTCTTTTCTTGGCATACATATGTCACACATATGTATACCAAAACATATACATATGCGTGAACGTAGCCATGTCTTTTATAGTTCAGTTAACCATTTTGTTACCAGAACTGTCTTTTGTACCATAATGTCTGTTTTCAGAAATAAAAACATCAAAAAAATGTCAAACACTAAAAGCGTGTTGAATTAAAAGTAATAATTATAGCTACATTCTAAATATATATACATTTTAAGCAGACATTGAAGTTTCTAAAATTTATAAGGAAAAGCAGAATTTACGAAATATTTTAAATCTGTAAACATACCTAAGAAGCTTACAAATTCTTTAGAGTTTTTGCTTCTAACATTTCCCATTAACTAAAACTACTTTAGCTGCTATTTACTGCAAAGATAAATCAAATTAGCAAGGATTTTTTTAAAAAATAAAAAGGAAGTCAGCTTAGGTCTTTGTTAAATTCAATATAATCCGCTGATGGCATTTTCCTTTGATTATGCTCAGCTGAAAGTCAGAGTTAATAAATTTAAAAACTCTATAGTTCATTTTTTGCACACGTTGTGAGCAAAACCAATTACTTACTTCGCAGCACCTCTTAGAAAAAATAAGAAATCCAATTACCTTATCATAAACCGGAGAGGCGTTAAATTGCTTTAATTAAAATCTTATAATTTTGAAATATGCTCATTGAAAATGTTTGAATGGAAGCTAGTTTGAAAGAGTATGCTTAATTAAATTGAATTGATTTTCAATAATGTAAATAATTGTTTAGAGTAAAATGTTGGGTTGTATGTGGTGTGTATGTGAGAGAGTATTGTTCGCTTGTTTACCTAGAATATATGGGGTCAGGTGGGTAAAAGAACTATAAGTTTAGCTATTTTTGACTGTGCTAAGCTACACTTCTGAAACTAGGCAAAATTTTGGACTTTTTATTTTAAAAAATAGCGAACATAACTTTTTCTTAAAGTAGCTACGATGATTTTTTCCCCCTTACTTTCTTTTTCTTTTCTTTTTTTTTTTTTTTTTTTGTTCCACCTTTTCTTAAACAAAAAATCTGTTTCGTTATATCCTCTTTTGTGCTTATTATTGCGATCAGTTTGCCCTATAACGTGGGGCAAAATGAATATTCATTGAATAAATGAAATAACTTTTAAAAGTTAATGAGATTAATTAGAAAATAGGCAACATACACATTCCTAAACATTTTAATGGATGATTTTATAACTTGAACAAAGTATGAGCACTTTGTAATGCAATACCTTCTGCGATGTAACGCTTGGCTCAACCGATATTTGCAAAATGTTACTTTCTACTTCATCTACACCAATCCATCAATACTATGGTGCAACAGTTATACCGTAGCACCCCTGCAGTCTCTTGCTAGGGTGCTAACTTAGCATTGGTTAAAAGTAATTTTAAGTTTAAACGTAAGGTCACTGGTCTCAATAATTATATAATGTCGTAGGATCATAAAGCACATACTTACTATTTCTGACATTTAGTATGAAAATTAACTAAGAGCTTCCTATTTCTTGTGACAGTATTTTTGAACTAAGTATTTTTTTACAGAGTGCAAATAACGTTATGAAAATCTGGTATTGTTAAGCATAGTTTTTGGAAAAACAGGGAGCATACGAATCGTTTATTTATTTTTCATCGATAGCGGTTAGAATTTAAATCACGTCTTTTTTTATGAATTTTAATGAAATTTTGAGTAAGTTGTTATGGCGTACCGACAAAGACAGATCTTTGAGAAACAGTAGCCTACAACTTTACTCCTAACTGACAAAGTTCCTTATTCGTTATATTAGAAGTAATAAAATGAAGATAATGCTTCAAAATCAACAATTTAATTGAGAAAACAATTCTCATGGGAAAATGGGATCAATCTATTTTTATTCCTTCATCGCATCACGAAAGAGGTGAAAACCTTAAAGTCATTTCCTTTTTACTAATTCAATAAAGCTAAAAGCACTACAATGGAAGCGAGATTGGAATTAATCCTATTCGGAGGCTGCAGAAAGTTAAAGAAAGAAAAAAAAAAGCACCCCGAAGTAAACAAAACCTGACAGATTTATCAGAGGCTTTCTCAATCACGTAAGCCTTTTCCTGTGAACGTTTATTTGGCGTAACGTAGTACAAAAGTATGAAAGTTCTGTGCACTTAATGAGGCGATGAAGTGTTGCTTGAACAAGAATCGCAGAAAGCGAGAAGATTTAACTTTAATGATTAGATCTTAGAAAAATGGAATTTTATTTTTGTTATGTAAAAGGGATCTATTGGAAAACACTGCACTGAAAGTGAGTTAGTTGCAATTTCGGTGTTATTCAATAAAGATAAATAATAATCATTTTCAGAAGCGCTGAATTTACCTATAAAATAGTACTAAGAATTTTATGAGGTAATAGGTGATATTGAACAAGAATCACAGACAAAAAGAAGATTTAAATACAACATTTCAAAAATAGAATTCCCTGCCTAAAAGAGACCAGTTAACTACACTGAAAGTAAATGATCTTTATAAAAAAGTTTGTGCTATTTGAATAATCGGGATCATTCAATGGAACGTAAATGTCTCGGATAGAATGACGATGCTGAAAGTCACTATACATAGTTTAGAGAAAATTAAGTTTTTGTCAAACCATTCGTAGAAAACTACAACTGCGTATTGTTAATCCTCCAAGAGGAGAATTCGTAGTAAAAAAGAGGTACCATTTTTTACTATAATTCAACTTTTATTTAAAGTTACTTGAAATTTCTTACAAAGTAACCGCAAATGACTACACCACTGACATGATGCATTACCTTACGTGTACTACATTAGTACTGTCACTAGGGATGCACCAATAAACAAATTGGCCGATTATGGATTACCTATTAATCGGAAGTCTATTTTCTGATTTTTGGGATTTTACATGATTATTAGACCATTTTGTTATTTTATTTAGTCCAATGCCTTTCTCAATTTTTAAATTGGTTTTAAAAAAATGTTACGGGCTAAAAAGAGGCAGAGATATGAAGAAAAATGGGCTGAGGTAATTAGTGCCATACCAACGCCTACAAAAATTGTAAGATATATTACGAAATAAATGCGTTTGACAGATTTATCAGCTTTCTTCATAGCCGAATGACTTGACTGAGTTCTAGCTACAAGATTCCGTGGTGGGTAATGCCGCGTAAAGTGGTTTTCAGAATGAAAAAAAAGAAAAAGAACATCTTTTCGCAAAACATTTATAATACTACACATGATATAAACCTTTATATGGTAAGAAAAAAAGCAGGATAACTAAAAGCGGGATAAAAGCATGTTTTGGTCTTTCTTTTTTTTTTCTCTTATTAGACGTCATTCTGTGCAAAATAAAATATAATTTATGAATAGACTTAACAAAAGAATTATAGTATTTTTTTCCAACCCCCGTAATAAATTTTATTTGAGAAATATAGATGAAAAATAGAAGCTCGTATTTATTGTTATTAAACTCATATTTTTGAAAATTGGAACACCATGAAGGAATCGTCATAATTGAATGAAATTTAATACACAGCTGAGTGATAGTGGTACAAATAAATGATTAAACTTAGAAAGTCAACAAACAATTAAAAAATATTAAAATTAGTATTTTGGGTAGCCATCACCTGCTGCAATAAGTGCTGCTACGCGATGTGGCATGGAGTTATACAAATTTTTTATGTCTGCCTGATCAAGAGCATTCCATACTGTTTGTATGCGTACCCAAAGTTCGTGTGTAGAAGCAACAAGACGAGGATCACGAACGAGACGCCGACCAACGAAATCCCAGACATGTTCAATCGGCGACATATCCGGTGAATACGCTGGCTAGGGAAGAAGCTGTACCTGCTGCGATGCAAGGAAGGGTTGAACTGTCCTAGCGACATGAGGGTGGGCATTATCCTGCTGAAATACAGCGCCAGGAAAGCCTTGAAGGAAGGGAACAGATTGGAGCTGCAGGGCTTCACTGATGGACAAGTTGCTGTTCAGGTTACCCACAATTCGTAGCAATTGAGATCGTCCGTGACATCATATGGCACCCTAGACCATGACTCCAGGTGTTCGTCCACTGTGACGTTCGATAATGTACTCTGGAAGGTGGCATTCACCGGCATAGCGCCAGACACGAATGCGGCCATGGTGTTACCACAAATTAAAGCGGGATCCGTCAGAAAACACAACATACTGCCAATCAGCAAGCCAGTCCTTGTGCTGATTGGCCCATTGTAGCCGCAGGCGGCGATAGTTTAGCGTGAATGGGATCCTGTATAAAGGAGTCCTTGCGCGCAGTCTACTCTGCAGCAGACATCTACGAGTTGATAAAGAACACAATGAAACACCTGTAGCTGTTGACCACTGTGCTGCCAGTTGTCTAGAAGAAGCTGCACGGTCCGTCACCACCATGCGGATCAGTTGTCTATCATCGCGCACTGACGTCACATTTCGGGGTTCACTCCCGGATTTTCGACGTGTCCGACACTCGTCTATTCTATAATCATTTACATATCATACCCTACTTTGCATATGCTAAATATTTCAGCCCATTCGCGCAAGTCCTTCGTGGCGTCTTTCACAAACATGAGTTTATTATTATGTTAAAAAAAAAAAAAATTTAATACTTTAAATTTAGATCCACCCATTTCCTTTGGCTGAATTCAGAGATAAATTTTGTGTAGTGTGCCCAAGACTTATGCTATCTGGGAGTATTTTGGTAAAAAATTGACTTGGTGACTGTTTGCGGTCGAATTATATAACTTTTATATTTATCCTATTTATTTTATTTAGGTTATATTTATTCTGTATTTATTCTAAAGAAATAAGGGCGAACGGAAACAGTGATTTCTTGGTTGTTTTTAAACCACCCCGTAATACGAACTTGAGTAGTCAACGCTAAACGATTTAAAATAGAAAGGTTCGGGCTTTCGGATTTTTTCTTTTTACAGAGCATCATAAAAGTGTAAGGATATAGCTCTGACTCGCATGCCGTAGGGACCCGCTTACAGTTTAGGCAACCATTCATAACAACACATTTACAAAAAGAAATAACAGGGACATGAGATAGAGAAAGTACATCCATGGCCCAAGCCTGGATTGAAAACAGAAATTTTTCCACTCCGCATCCACAGTCAGAATTATCTGATTATTAGACAAGACGGCACAGTAATTTTCTTCATCATGTTGTTGCGGAAAGGTACTGTTGCCGTAGTATACGCAATCAATTTAAAACCTGAAGTACTGCGCCAAAAAATAAACAATCTGGGGCACGTAAGTTCCATACATACCATTGAAATCTTTCAAATCTAAACTGCATTCATTTAAAAAGAAAATTCATGAAAAAATTAAACTATACGAAAAGCTTATGGAACTACACACACAAAAAAAGTGTCATTTACCCCAAAACATATTTTTTTTAATAGGAAGAAGGACAAACTTAGGGGTTCACATTTACTCCAGAATACAACATATACGAGGTAACATACATTGTAAATCAGAAACAGCAGTAAATGTGAAATTCATAATTGCATGTTTTTAGTAACTGTCTACATGGCAAGTAAAACTATTTAAACCAGATGAGTCACGTTTATAGCCCTAACGGAGAGAAATGTAAAAAAAAAATAAACCTGGAAGATCAAAGTTTTTCACAGTGACAGACATCTTAAAACAGTTTTTTAGAGTAAATAAAATTATTTTAAAAATATTGATTGAAACAAAGTATTTTAGATCATACCTTCGCAATAATCTTTTCCTTTTATCGGCATAAATAGACCTTTTAAAACAGCAGTCATAAAAAGCGTTTCCTCTTTAAAAAAAATAAATAAAAGAAGCCGAAAACTGAAAAAGTAGTTTTGAAACTCATCTTTCCTTCAAAATACATCTAGAATCGTATACGTGAAAGAAGCAGTTGTTTTTGTTCGATGACAACTACACTCCAGGGTGCAGTATCTGGCATCCAGATTTGTTTACAGGATATGCCTTCCATTTTGAATATAATAAGTTGGACTGGCAGTAAGAGAAATGTATATTTCAAGGACTTTTTGCAGTGCAGCCAAGAGGAGAAATATATCACTTTCGCTATTTTCTTCTTGTAGGGATATATTTTTATTATATCAGAAAATATGCTCTGGGTAGATATTTTAACCCGTTAATGCCTGACATTTTTTTTCAAAGATATTTAAAAAAAAAAAAAAATATTATTTATATATGAAAAGGGACGCTAGACACCAGAGGGTACATATTTTTTTTACTGTTTTTTTTTCTGCATACGATATAATATTTAAAAAGAAGAAACAAAAGCAACAATTAGCATAAACTGGGAAGCTGGGAATAATTTTAAAAACTTGGCTTTATTCTCTTGAGATTGTGAACGATGCAATTCTTGATAAAGATAATAATAAAACGGCTACAGAACACACTTTAGCATGGTTATGTGCTGCATTCTGCTAATAATGAAACGAAAAATTACCAAAGTAATAATTGAACACTATTATTTGGAACACACTTATTTTTGGAAAATTCAGAAAAACTTTTTGGACCTTCCCTAAAAAGGGACGCTAGGCATTAATGGGTTAAAATGTCTGCATTAACTGAGCTACAGTTCATTTTTTGACTCGTCAAGCGTTTTGTATCAATGGATTTTTATGTAGAAATGATACTAAAATCGAATAAAAATACTTGATCAGTAGTTTTGGTAAATAATACTTAAATCGAATAGGTACTGCGATATCAAACACATTCTCTAAAATTTTTACGTTTTGTTTTGAAAATATCTAGCTATCAAATACTCCTAATGCGGGAAAATTGATTCATTTAAACAAATTTTCAATATTTACAGTCTCAAAATAAGGTCCAAGGTACAGAGGTTTTTTTTAAAAAAGGAATATTTTAATTTTGAGAAAAAATAAGTAGGAAAAACTGACCTCGAACTAAAAAAAAACTCAAATGAATTAACTGAAAAAGATGTTTTAGAAAATT
Organism: Uloborus plumipes; assembly: GCA_038373865.1. Lineage (NCBI taxonomy): Eukaryota > Metazoa > Arthropoda > Arachnida > Araneae > Uloboridae > Uloborus > Uloborus plumipes. Next base: position 20,901 of record JAXGGA010008936.1, read on the forward strand.
CAAGTGACATTTTCCAAAGTATTTCCAAGTTAATTTTTACTGTTTTTTTAGGTTCATTAAAATTTAATGCAAAGTTATCACAATCACACATTTCATACAAAATAAAAAGAAGTGATTTAGAAGAGTGAAAATCATAGTACTATATTTGTCCTTAATATAAAAACTTTTTTTTATACAGAACTGACATAAGTAGCATTGCTTGCAAAAGTTAGTGAACAAGTCCTTTTGTCGCGTTTTGCAAAGAGAAATCCATTGTTGTAGAAAAGGAAATGAGTCCATTTTACTTAAACAGCTTTATTTGGTGGTCGCAATTCTCGTTTAGCAGTGAAAGGGCGAAGGTCACGGACGGACACATGTCGTTTCTGCCCTGAACGCCAAAACGCCAATTAGAAGGATTCGTGTCTTTTCTGAAATAATCAATTTATTTAGCATACTTACTAGAGTAGTACATTTACTTAGTTTGGAGTTTACTACCTTTAGCTAAGACAACTTTCTGGAACAGTATTCTATGTATCTAAATCTTTCATTCTAAAACCACTGAACTGTAAAAAAATAGGAAGCTGGTAAAGCATGACGTATAATACATCCAATAAAATAAAAGCAATAATAAAAATAAAACTATTTTTGAAAAATATTCGGTGGGAAAAGCGAAGTTTTTACATATCTCCCACCTAAATTATCTGCATTCTCAACTTGAAGAATTCTATAAAATGCGGATGATTTTCTGAAACTTTGAGGAAAGCATGTAATCGGACAATTTTTACACCAATCTATTATTATCAAAAGTTTCTGATTTACGTAGGGTAAGTACTCCAGTATAGTCGGCCATTCAAGGGATATTTTGTTGATCTTGGCTAACCTAGAACTTTCAGCTATCAATACAGCAACAAAAACAAGGTAAAACTTTAGAATGAACCTTTCTGATAGTGAATCACCTACTTGTTTCAGAACTAAAAAAATATACGGTAAAATCCAAGCTGTAGTCAACACTAGTAAATGATCCAGTAGTCGGCCACAGAATCATCTCAGCTGAAAAATAAGCAGAATCGCAATCTTGGATGACGGGCACACCATTCAAAATGAAATGACTCTTTACTAATTCAAAAAAAGTACTCAACACTTAACTGCCACTGGTTGATGATTGGGGATAGATACATGAATGTGTGAATGCGTCATATCTGATTTTGAATTAAAAATGTACTATTTATGAGGAGTTTTATGTCACTGTGGCCGACTACTGGAGACTGGCCGACTGCTGGAGCACTTACCCTATAAAACTTGCAGTTTGGTTGCTAATTCTAAAATCAAAGTAAATTTACAGTTAAGAATTTAAGTTTCTTTGAAATATTTTTTTTCAGACTTGTGATACCATTACATTTTCCAAAGTTGATTCGTTTTAATTGCAGGCAAATCTATCGATCAGATCCAAATATTGAATCTTATTCTAGCTTAAAAGTCAAGAAATACACACATATTCTTCCTAAATGCTACTCTACATCATACTTTCTCTTTTCTCTCCCAAATCCACTAGTACCGTAGTAAATGATTTCTCTAATGTTTTTTTTTTTTTTTTTTTTTGAATGTCTCTTCACACGACATTACTTTCAATTCCCATTGATAACTGACAATAACTACTGGCCCGTAAAAGAAGCAGATAACTATTGGCATGTTTATCTGCTTCTTTTCATCTGTTTACAGCGTGGAGCTTCTTTAGCGTCACTTCCCTTCTGACAGGTATTTGGTTATTCATGACTTAAAACATTTATATTTGAAGGAAAATAGCATTATTTGATAGTTCAAATCGTTTACGTTCTTCGGCAGCGTAAAAGTATTCGATTCATAAACTTTTAAATTTCGACGGATTACAAAGTTGCGAAGTTTGGATTCATGCAAAGCATTTTTGGCAAACATTTTTCGTTTTTGAATCTGTATACGCACACACTTTTTGTAGCTGCTCTGGTTTTCAATCTAATGCATAGAAACAAACAAAATTTGATGCATTTGTGAAACTACACATTAATTAAGGTGCTTCAGTTTTTTGTTGCAGCTACTTAAAGGAGAGCTGCAAAATGTGATGTTGTTCTCATTGACCCTAACTGTTACGCATAAACATTTGAAAGATTCACGCAAAAATTGGTATGCTTATGTATCCTACTGAGAGATACTACTGATAGCGCTTTGGATCCAAATTGTTCAAGGGATGAAACAACTCTAACGTTTTCCCGTCAAGAGTGACTTCTGTGTCGTTTGCGTGTTAATCTGTCCACGGAGAGATAATCAATTGAACGGTTTTTTTTTAGTTAATCTGGAATGCCTTATTTCAGGAAGTAATACAAAAGCCTAAACATGTGAGTCGAAAATGATGCAAGCCACAGCCAAAACTCCTTGTATCAGTTGTGTCTCAATGCTGAATAATTTTACGGAGGATCAATAGAACATTTTGCAATTGAATATTTTCATTATTTAAAAGTATCATCTACATATTAGAAGGTGATGCCAGAATTATACAAAGATAATGTACAAATGACTGGTTTGGAAATGGTAACTAATTTTTGTCACAAATTGTACCAAGAAACTTGGCGAAATTGAAAATTTTCTTTTTTGATAATATCAAAAAAAAAAATTTTGTTAATATTTTTATTTGTCCCGTTGCAGTTTATAAAATATATTTTATTGTAAAGCTTCTTTCTTAGATGTGTGTTTTCAGCTAGAAAAAAACTCCAAGAAAATTCTAGTTAAGTACTTAGAAAATTGTCGTAGCATCAGTTTCATTCTTTTCTCTCAAGGTATAACGTCTGCGACTGAGTTAGATCAAAAAAAATGGTAACTAATCTAAAGAAATCTGAGTAGAAAACTTTTGAATTATTAAACAACAATTATAAATACTTCCCAAAAATTATATTTAAGATAAATTGCTGTGTTAAGCAGTACAGCCCTAGCTAAAAGTTTCTCATTTTTCGAAACAAAAAAATAAATATTGATCATTATTGTACTTACTACCTGTATTACATAAACTCATTTTTTGAAGAATTATAACTTCTTGATTAATCACAATTAAAACAAATTGAAATTAAGGGTGAAGTTCTGTAGTCAGTTTCAATTATAGATAAAGAAAATAACCTTATATGTTAAACTAAAAAAGAAAAAGAATCCCGGGATCCCAGAATAAAGTTTACAGTAATTAGAAATGATATGACGGGACGTAATAACAAGCAATCAGCTATCTTCGGAGCAGAAGAAATAGGAAATGACCCACTAAAAACTTTTTTGGGGATAAAGAGTGAACTTAAGATAATGAGCTACATCCTAAACGCAGATCGTAGCGTGCAAGATTATTACATTTCTTTTATGAACAGATCATTATCTTCCACTTCTTTCTTCCTATTTTGAAAATTAATTTTGTTGTAAGCATTAGTTATCAAATATTTTTATGCTCTTTTGTTTACATTTTCGATTAATTTAGTTACATATAAAAATTATATCTTATGTTTATAAATTTAGAAAAAAACCTGCAAACATGCACAGGAAGAGGTTCGTGAATTTGAGCCGTCTCATCTCAAAAATAAAAGTAAAAATTAAATAAACAATAAATACGTGTAACTTGTTCTACCATGTTTGCCTCTTTCACTATAAATGAAGAAACTATTTTAAAAAGGCTGTGATTGAATGCATTTTTGTTAAAAATACAAAAGATTTTCTTCATTATTTTATCTGATTAACGTACAAAATGTTTCTCTTTCTTTCTTTTTTTTTTTTTTTTTGTTTTTGTTTTTAGTTGGTTTACTTGAGTATTTATGTAAGAGTAAAAAGCAGCCACAGTGCTTCGTTCTCAAATTTTAAGAAAATCATTACAAGAATTAATTAATAGTTGAAATAAAATTATTAATACGGAAACATTACAATGTATATAAAACATTACAATGTCACTAACTTTTGATGTAAACAGGGGTATTCGACTCTAGTTACGCCTTTTAGTTATTTTTTTATTTAAAAAAAAGTCTCTACTCTACTAATAATAAAGCTGAAAGTTTGTCTGGATTTCTGGCTGTCTGTTTCTTTTTCTGTCTGTCACGTGCGTAGGGCCGAAACTGTTCTGTCGATTTTCGTAAAATTCGGCAGACAATTAGTTCGTTGAACGGCAAAGAGCGTTTTCTCAAAAATTATTATTATTATTTTTTTTTTTTTTGTTTTTTTGTTTTATTCCAAATGAAAGCTAATGATAATTTTTCACATAAATTGGATTTAATAGTGGAGAGTTTTATGCCGCACAAAACCTTAGAACTTTCTGCTTAGCATGAGCTCTGCTCGAAGTTTCTACGAACATTATCCAGATCTGCAGTAATTGTTTTGAGACTCCCGGAACTCAAGGCTTACCTTGAGCAAGGCCTCCTTTAATTGATTACGTTTGAGAATAGAAGGCTTTTTTATCCTGCCAGGACGAGTCCGAATTTTCAGAACCGACCAAGTTATGAAGTGCTAAATTTTCCGGACTTAGCCGAATTTTTTGAATCGACCTTCCAAACGGATTTTCTGCTAAATAATTATTCGTGAGTTCTTTTAGCCTTGTATTAGTTGTGACTGTGAAGTCAGTTTCGATTGACACACTAACAGTACTCTTTATTAAGTTGTATTATGAATGGAATTTAACGTAAATATTTATGAGAGCAATGAGAAAAAAAACTTTTTTTTTTTTTTTTTTTTTTTTTTTTTTTTTTTTTTTAAGCATAGAAAAACAAGAATTTGCTTTTGAAAGCTTTTTCTTAGTAGCAAAAAGATTTTACTTTTATTTTATACATTTAAGCAATAGGAATTAGAAATAAGATTTCTTTAAACTTAAAAGTATAACTTAAGCGCACTAAACTAATAAAGTCTCACTTATAATATATGTTATTGCAATAAAATGACTAAAGTAATTAGCGCGAATTTAAAACATATTAAAATTCCTGCATTTTGCACTAAATGAAAATATGGAAGAGACAAATAGCTATTCTTGTTAACATTAATAATTTCTTTTTATTATTTCATTTGTTTCATTATTTATTTATTTATTTATTTATTTATTTATAAGTGTTATTATTGTGATTTAATAGCAATAGTTTAACAGGTATAATAGTATTTTCAATAAACCAAACTAGAGGAAACTTGAAGACTAAGCATTGGATTACATTTCCTAGGCTTTATAATTGTGTGTAGCATACAAAGCTGAAAATTATTTAAAGCTTGGAAAGTAATGCCTCCATTATGGCAGAAAATTAACACCTCAGGCAGATGACAAAAAAAAATCATTAATGAAAGAGCATATTAAAGAACAAACAAAACTTACAAGTTGCTGATGTCTTTGATTTTTGGAAGTTAAAAAAACTGAAACATACATTTACTTGTTTTTAAAAATATTGTTTAAACAGCAAAAATAAAACTGGTTTACCGTTACTAATACGTTCTAGAAAAAAATTTCAATAATGAAAAAATAACATTTTACTTAATTAAAGTAAATCCTTAAATAATATCCGACCACATTACCGAGTCTTATTTATAAAAAAAAAAAGTGAGGGAAAACAGATTTTTCTCTCAAACGAAAAGAAGCTCTTTAACTTTTGTAAAGAACATATTGATATTCTAAAAATAGTACATTATTTTGCCTGAGATTAATTTTTCTCGTACAATTTCCTTAAGATTTCAACATCCAATCCCCATGGTGACGGTAAATGGTGGCCTTTGAGGGTTAATTAACCTGTCAGAAGCAGCTTCATTTCATAATAATGAGAACTAACCAATCGAAATAGATGTATTCACTGTCTGAATATACATTTTTAAATCAACATTCATGGAAGGCGAATTCGTAATTTCTTTAATCAAGGTTTTGTTAACAAGTATCATTATTATGTGAACTTATTTCTTTTTTTCTTTTCTCTTTCATTTTTTCATAAAAATGAAAATAGATTTTTTTTTTTTTTTTGATTATGAGAGTAGAATTCTGTTTTATTTCACAAATGAAAATTTCCATTTCTACATGCGTAAAGGAAAAAAGGGCTGAAGACACAAGGCATTGAAATTTAGTCTCAAAGAACCGAAATAAAATATATAATTAGGTTTTTTTTTTCATTATTTATATGTATATATATTTTTTCTTTTAGATAAATAATGCGTATACAATTGATTAAGAGTATTACTAATCAAAGGAAATCATATAAATTAAGGTTGGGTCAAATGTCCATAAGATTTACTGTCGCTCAAGAGTTGAACCATTTTTACTGACTGAAACAAAAAGCAAATTTTTTTTTTTATATTTTTTAGCGTAAAGTAATTCATAGTTTCTGACTAAGCATTTACTCACGATACTAATAAACGAGATAACATTTCGTTCGTTCTTCAAAGTTTTCGATCGTTAACATATCACACAATCCAGGGTCCCCCGTACCTATCATAACTCGTGGTTTAACCGGGATAGGACCCTGAAGAGCACTCTATTCTTTCTGAACCAGAACCAAGGGTCAAGCAAACCCTTGGCCCAGCACCCCCAGAGGTATCGTTTCACTTGGAGGACTTTGTGACCACGACATTTTCACATCCCCCAGCCACCATTAATCAAGACGGTGGATCTTTGATCGGCTGGGATCGAACCCGGGTCCCTCCGGTCACGAGTCGGCTACCACGGCCAAGATCGTTAACACAGTATGAGTAACTTTAAATATTTGTATTTACAAATTTAAAGTTGTATAAATCTTTGTGTGTCTTTAAATTTTTAAGTGCGGAAAAACGCCAAAGACAGTTTATATAAGTGTTATGGCTAGGAGGAAAAAACCCTCCTTACAATTTGCTTATTAAAAATCTTGCACATTGTATAGCTAAGTAAATGCAGCAAGGTCTTTTTTTGAATCATCTTCATTACTCCTTGACTTTAATGTTGACTCAAAACCTTATTGTTATCTTTCTGAATTTTCCCAAATCATCGCACTTTTGCTGGAATTGTTAACCAAAAGAACATGTAGTTGAACATCTGTTGCACCTGGTCTGGAAACACTTGGTGTAATCAAAGTCTTAGAGGATACTTTTTTTTTTTTTTTTTTTTTTTTTGCATATTTGAAAAGGAGTAGTCCGTATAACTGAAGATAATGTTACATTTCTCAGAAAAAAGAATTTACTCCATTTTTACATTTAATGAACAAAACTGATACGTCTTCCATTAATCGAGGTTTATTCCAGTTTACGCCGCAACTATCGATTAATATTCCACCATGATACAAAAAATATTTTAAATTATTATTTTTATTTTGATAGAACAAACTAATTTGCTTTGGTTTAAAAAATTTCTAATACGATAATACTGGTAATCTTTTTTACAGGTGTACATATCATAATTTGGTAGGTTGATTAAATAGTTACTTTTTATGGCCATTGGTTATATCATGTTTCTTGTTGTCACCCGGCGAGTGCGATATAACGAGGGGATGACGCGCTCCGCAGTGGGGCCAGAACCAGGGACCTCGTTAAAATCAACCCAGTGCTTTGGCCGTTGAGCCAAAAGACCTCGTGACTCGGCTTGCAAAGTTGGATTATGTGCTCTCTAAGTACACCACAGTACTCCCCTCCTCGTGATGGAGCAGGTGGCGCGAGAGAGCAATATGTTTGTATCAGATAGTACGCCAGGGAGTCAGGCGTGCTGGCTGAAGTTTTGCCTGTTGCGGCAGCTGTTGTTGCAGGAAGAGTTGCTGCTGCAGAGCAAGAAGCACGTAAGCGGGCTCCAGGGGTTGGGCAGACGAGTGAGTGATGCAAGAGAAGCGAATCCCGTGACTGCGTTTGTGTTTTATGGCGCCATCTGTTGAGTCGCCGGGTCACCACTAGTGGCGTACGGAATAACGTGTTCCCCGGTGGGGCCAGAACCAGGGACCTCGTTGATGACAACAAAGAACTTTGGTCATTGAGCCAAAAGACCCCGTGACTCGGCGGGCAAAGTAGGGTTATGTGCTCTCTAAGTTCGCCACAAACGTCCACCTGTCACCACGGGGATCTTCGAATGACAATCATTGTACGCGGGACACCGCAGTCACGAGTACTGAGCCTCTCTGATCAAGGCATCACAGCCTAAATGATATGCCCATAAAGGTTTACGACACAAATCTTGTCTCTGTCTCATCGCTTGTATCAATAATTTTTAACTTTAAAACGGGATTTTCAGATAATGACTTAAAGGATTAAGGGCGGAATAATATGTTTTGATTTTAGTTCCGTCGTTTCTAGCGTTTTCCTCTAAATACCATCTACAGATTTAAACTGAGAAGTCTGTAACCCTTACTACTGTGTTCAGCAACCTATATCCCTCATGCGGAGATTAATTTCGGAATTTTCTTAAGAAAAGTTTGATCGTGTTATTGCTATTTTTACTTTGCAGTAAAAAACTCTGGTATGACACAAAAATTTCAGATAATACAATTTTGTTATACTAATAGCTTGTTTCAATTAAAATTAATTATGGGAAGCACCATAAACATTCTAGTATTTAAGCCATAAGCTGTTATTATTTTTCAAGCAATGTATAATTTTCTCACAATGTACGCATAATTAGTTTCTATTTCTCTTATGCCGTATTTTAAAGAAGAAATTCAACATTTACTTCATTTTACAAAAGTTTTACGAATGGCATATATTAAATTTCTGTAGCAACCTTACCCAAACTTATGTATCAAAGAAACAAGCATTTGAAGCTAAAGCATGATTTTGATAAATTACTTCATCTAGTCTCGCAATCATTTTAACCACAAAGGGAAATGACGATACCAAACTGATATGTTAAGATTAATGACTTTTAGAAAGTTTCATATTGAAGAAGGGAAAATCTGATTTTCGTTGTTAATGAAGCGCGTTCCTCACAATGAAAGGAAAATAACTCACTTTATATATTTGATTCTAAAAATAGCTTACTTAAAGATAGAAACGGGAAAGATTAAGTTAAGAAACAATCCTTTTGCAAAAAAAAAAAAAAAAAAGTTTCTTTTAGGTAAAAACCTGACGAATGATGCTCAATTTTAGCGTTATAATGCTGTGTAACTGGTTTTTTTTTTTTTTAATATATTAGTTGAAGAACAAAACGAATATCAGCATAAACGTATTAAAAATTAATTCTAATAATATTGATAGATAATATGTAATAAAAAAAATGACCACTTTGGGAACATTCGAATACAGCCACAAAGGAAGGTGCACAACTAGATCCCCCTCAGATCCTATGGACCAAACTAGAAGCTTCTACTGCATACAGTTTTTGAGTTATGCGACATACATACATACGCACATACATTCATACATACATTCATACATACATACATTCATACATACATACATTCATACATACATACATTCATACATACATACATACGTACGTACGTACATACGTACATACCGACGTCACGAGAAAATTCGTCGTAATAAACTCGGGGACGGTCGAAAAGGATATTTCGGCTGTTTATATGTTCCTAGGTACTTATGCATGAGCTGACAGGTTGAAAAAACTACTCACCATTCATTCGCGGTTGAGCAAAATCAAAATTTAGACCGAAATTAGAGTGATTTTTTTTTTCGTGATCACAATAGTTCCTTTACTACGTAAAAGGAAGTAAAAATTATACCGTATGTAATGTATATTTTCCTAAATATTTTTGCAAGAATACATTTTGATCTATTATGAATTTAGTGACTTATTTTATTTCAATGACTTGCATACCTGCTATAAGTCACAATTATTAATCAATCTGAAAAATTAACTAAACTAGACTTAACTCAGTATCATAAAGCCCAAGGAGGTTAGGAACTACTTGTCTCATTTCAATCTTCGTGACAGAGAACCCTGGTGTGCAAGGCATGTGTTGCAATTAGGTGGTCTCCCTAAAAATTTTATAACAGTTCCCAAGATTAAAAAAATATACATGAGGAAATTTTATGGAATTTCCACCGAAAAATCTTCATTATTTTCCGGATAAATACTTGGTAAATACTCGCATAAAGTTTTTAAATACTGGTATAGAGCTTAGACTACCTCTCAAGAGATTGTCACTAATGCGGAAAACTTTTCTTAAAAAAATCAGGTTGACAGAATATTTCAAGTTATGATATCTGTAGTAACTGAAAATAATGAAAACAATTTTTTTTTTAAGTACATAAATATTTCTTTTGCTAATGATTTCGACAATTTTGGAGGCAAAAACTTTCCTTGTAAGTAGCTTACACAATTTTTGACTAAATTTGCCAATATGTTTATTTATAAAGTTTACAAATACCTTTGTGGTGTTGATGTAGAGAAAAATACAACATTAAGGAGGCACAAATAAGCAGGGATACTGCATACACGTGTTTCGGGGCTACAAGGAACCCCTTTTTCAATGCAAGAAGTGTGAGCTTTAGGGTGAAGAATCTCTCCCTCCCCCCCCCCATCAGATCTTGATTTTTGGAATCCTTCCACATTTTGAATTACAGTTCTAAATTAGTTAACGATTTGAATGCTATTCCTTACTTTTCTGCTGTTTGGCGTCAATTTGTCTAAATTATATTTGTCAGCCTTTTGGCTTTTCGTGTCGCTTATCTTTACATTAATTAATCAATTTACCTTTTCAATTGTTGCACACCTTTTTGTCTAATTTCACTTCATTTTATTTCATTATTTTTTCTTTCTGCTGTTTTTCCGTGTGTTACAATTGCTTCGGTACATAAGTTTCCTATTTGTAAATTTATTGCTAATTTATTTATAAGTTGTTTCATTCATTTGACAATGTTTATTATCTTTCGGCTTTTTTGGGAATTTATCTCCTAACGGTTTTTTCTTGATGCTTTCATGTAATAAATTTCGGCTCCAAGTATTGTCTTGTTTGTTAGTTAATATCCAGTTTTTGCTATTTATACTGTCGTTTGTTCCTCCGTGTTGCTTCTATCGGATGATTCTTCATCCTAAAGCTCACACTTCTTGCATTGAAACAGGGATTCCTTGTAGCCACGAAACACGTGTCTGCAGTATCCTTGCTTATTTGTGCCTCAATACCGTTGTATTTTTTCTTCACATATTTATTTATATTTAAGCTTTTCTTTTTTTTCCCTGTGCTAAGGTTATTTGGGATTTTTAAATTCAACTTTCGGTTCTTACTATGCTACCTTATTCGCTGTAACTTCGTTTCTAATTATCGTAGAAACCAAAATAAAACATTTTTTTAGTGCTAAAAATGTTTTTAAAAAAATTAAAACGTCTTTTTTTAAGCAAAAAGGGCCATTTTAGAGCAGGCAAGACCCCTTAAGCATTAAATACTCGCAGTTTAGCTACGCATGTGCAAAATTATCCTTTTTATTCTTTATTAACGGTAATCGAGGCATTTTATAGTCGTCCTTATTAAACGCTGTGGTAATACTTAACATAGAAAGACAACATCCACTAGCGCAGAGTCATGAAATAATGTTTGCTCACTCAAACGATTAATTCAAGCTTGCTAGGATTTAGAAAACCAGCCCAAGACTTCAAGAACCATCTATAAGGCAAAACGATTAAACGTATTTTTATGACCCCTAAAAAGTATTTTGCTCTTATTTATCAGGTACAAGAAACGGTTTTATGACACTCTGGAGCCTTTAACGATTACTTTGATATCAACTTTATTGCTCGGCGTTATTGAAATGTATCACGTTTGATCTAACGTCAGATATTTTTACAAGAATAACAAACGATATATCAGTATTTAGGGGGGGGGTTGACAAGAGAGTTTATCGAAAATGCATCTTCCCTTATTTGCACATTTCGTATAAAACTTTCTGATGTATGCAGAACTTTTTTTGCATGTTGACATTTTGTGCAAAGAAGAGTAAAGCTTTTTAAGAAGAATGGAAACAACATGTCCTTCGTTAAAAAGCAAAATTAATTTAGACTATGTTCTGTAGGTGCCTCCTTGTCTCTGGTGTAGAACCTTTGTTTCTTAAGACGGTGAACGTGGGTTAGATCTCACCGGTGCCCTGGGTTTAATTTCCTTCTCTTTGTGCATAAATATTATTTGTGTTGTCTTATATGTAAATAATGTAAAGAAATCTAACTTCTTGAGGTAATGGCATCCAATCTTTCCCTAGTGTGTACCAAGGATGCGCAAACAGCAAGTATGTGTTCTGCAGATAATAAAAACTATTTAATCATGAAGAAGTCAAATGCTCAAATCATATTTTGTCTTACATTTTATGTTGACCTTTGTTTTGCTTTTACTTCTTTCTTTAATAAAACATATGTCATTTGGAGCTCGACAAAACGTTAATTAGCAAATTTTAGCTTAACAAATTTAATTAGTGGTGAAAACTATTTTGTGTTCGCGGCAATTTCTTGGTAAATTTTAATTACTTTTGAATGCTTATTACTAGAGATGGAACGAAGCTTCGGCCGAGCCGAAGCTTCGGCCATTTTGCCGAAGCTTCGGTCTGGCCGAAGCATGAGTTGTGATTCGGCCGCTTCGGCTGCTTCGGCCAAAATTTATGCAGCAAATTTTCTGTTACAATTTTTTCATATAAGATAGTCTTTTTAACTCAAAATTGTTCCTCATGATAAAGCATAATAGAAATTTTTATTCAATTAAAAATATGCGTGTATTGAACATTTGAAGCCAGAATGCATTCAATAATTAATAAAATATTTATTAACAATATGTTCGTTTAAATATCACATTTCGTTATATTTGTTCAAAAAAAACTTTAGTTTTAAAATAAAAGCTATATAAATATACTGCATTGAATATTTTTCAATGATTTCTAGCTTTGAAACTTTGAACAATGGTAATGGTTCTTATGTGTACAAGGGCAGATGTGCAACTATTATGAATCCTGAATTACTTTCTTTTAAAATTTTATATTTTTTGAAATTTATAGGTGGTACACAATTTCAGTTTTTTTAAGAGATGCATTAATCTATCAACATATATTAACTTATTATGTATTTCATTGATCAAGATTCTAAACAACAAAATCAGGATATAGTAAAACAAGTAAGTAATTGTTAATACATAACTTAAAGCTACATCTTATTTATTTATTTTTGTATAAATCAAAATATGAGGAAGGGGCCCAGTTCATTAGTAGCACACATCCACCCAAGATCCGCATTTTAAGTATTTATAATTAAAAAAGAATAAATTCTGATTAGTTGATTAACTTTAAAAAAGATTCGTCATTTATACTTGAATTAATAGAATAATACATGCTCATTTGTCACACAACTTAGAATTATGATGTAAAAAAACCAATGTCTCAGCATTTTTAGGCAGAATCCTGCTTCTTTTCTTCTCGTACACCTTACCAGCTTCGGAAAATGTTCTTTTACTGTATGCACTGCTACCTGGAGCAGATAAGTAACGTTTGGACAATTCTGATAATCCTGGAAAAATTGTTTTATTTTCCATCCACCAATCCAGTGGGCAATTTTTCCTATTTAAGAGTGGCTTGTTCATGTACAGTTCTAGCTCTTTTTCTTTAGGCAACGAAAGTTCTATTACTTGTGATTCATTGCTTGTGATTTCCAAAACTCAACCTTGGAATGAATAGTTTCTTTGAACTTGTGACATTATTAAATAATCCTCATAAAATAAATACCAAATGAAAGACAAGTAAAAAAGAATGCATGATACTATTTTTTCGAATTCACCAAAAACTGAAGCATTTTGTATTAAGAATATTAACATACTTATAATATATAACACAACGTAAATAGTAGTAGATTGGGTAGTTCTATGGTATAATACATGATCATAATAGTTGTTTTATTATAAAACATCAACTGAACTGCAGACTGAGCTGTTCATGTTCCAAGTAGAGCTTTCTACTACTAATTTGCAATACGAAAACAGTAATATCGTCTTTTCTTGTACTAGCAGTACAAAGCAAAACAAAACAAGAAAACTTTTAATTAGTGAAATTAATTTAAGAATGACTCAGTAAGCTGAAAATTTTGTGTAATACTAAGAACATTAAAGTAAAAACAACCAAAATAAAAATAAACTTTAATTAATGAAATCAATTTAAGAATGCCACAGTAAGCTGAAAATATTGTGTAACGCTAAGAATTAAGAATATTAAAACATATGGAGAAAAGTATAAAACTCTACGCATTTATTATGCATTTAATCCAAAAACTTCAACATGTGCTCCAGCCGAAGCTTCGGTATTCTGCGCTTCGGCCAAATGCCGCTTCGTTCCATCTCTATATAAAATGTAAGGGAATCAGGGTGGGGAAAACCAGAATAATTAAGATAATTCACCTGTTTCAAAATGAGCAAATTTAAATTTGTTCTAAAAATCAGTTTAGATAAAGAAGGAATAGTATATTTTGTAACACAATCTGAGTTTAAATATTACTTTTCGTTTTTTGCAGTTTTTTGCACTTTCAAAAAAAGGTGTATATTTTTCACCTCAAAAAACTGCGGGACAAAGTGAAAAATATAATGTTTTTAAAATGAAACATTTTCTATTTGATAAGTTATAGTAATTTTTATCAAATGAATGCGTAAATAAACGAATACATGAGTTATTAAAATAAGTAAAAAAAATGAATCAATTATTAATACATGAGAAACCAAAAAGAGTGAATAAAATGAAGAATGGATAACAAAATAAGTGAATTAATAAGCAAAAGAGTGTGATTAAATTAATAAATGAAGAAATACGTACGTGATTTAAAAAATAAGTACAAAAGCAAACGAAATAAACTATTTCACGTTGCCCCATCCACTCTTCTTAATCCATCCACTTCTTCTTTCCACATACTTCAAAAATTAAATAAAGACTGCACTGGACATCAATAGATCTCAATTAATAGATAAAATGATGCTTACAAGAATTTATCATTTTATAATTACAAGAAATACTTTTGAACAATCACGAATATTACAACAAAGGCATGAAATTTTGAAAATGACTTGTATAATGCTTTTTTTAATCTTTGGAGCAATTTATTTTCTGACAGGAATCAACATTTTGTCATGGAACTTAATTAAAGTATTGCTAGATAGGTGGCGCTGCAAACTGTGAAAATATTTTACCATTTCACTTTGTGCCGCTATTTCACTTTGCCCAAATTTCCCTACTTCTTTTTTCCTATAACTTTTTTCTCGTTTCCTTTGGTTTCTTTGGTGTTTTCTCTCGACTGTCATAGTAAGGCTAACTCTTTTTTTTTTTTCAGTCAAGAATTATCCATTCAAAACATTAAAAGAGAATAAAGATGCTGAATCTCTATTTTGTTTTCAATTGTATTTTAATGGTACATGTTCTACGTTGTTTTGTCTCATTGATTGAAACAAATAATAATGTAATTGATAATTAGGTTGATGTCCAATTTAGTCTTTGTCAGAATAAATAGTTATTTGGGGACTTCATTCCTGCAGTGTTCATTCCTCGAAACTTTAAAAGACCAATCCGGTTTTTTCCATTGCTAAAAGAGATAGAAAATTTCAAATAGTTAAAAATAAGTTTCTTCAGTTCTCTATCACCAAGAATGTTCCTAAAGCTTAAATAAATTCAAAACTCCTTCCGATTTTCAAATGAACTTTGTCGATATTCCCTTTCAAAAAATGATTGAATTATGTGACAAATTATGTTCAGATTCATACAAGATTGAAGATCATTACATTATCCACATGCACGTGCACAGCGAAGTCTTTTACTTCGATAAAACAATTAGTGCTTATAAGACTCAAATTTTCTAAGAGCATCATCACCTAAATCCAAAATTGTGAGAGACATTAAGTTAAACTCAACTATTCTTTTTTAAAGAGAGATGTTTTAAATACATTTTAGGCTAAAGGTCGATGTCCTAATGTTTTCAGTGTAAATCTAATATTGTTTCATCCCTGTACTATTACTATGGGCAAAAATAACTAAAGCTATCTGTACTTCATAAGGTCATTCATTCATCTTTTTCAAATAAGATGATTATTGCAATGTTTCTTACTTTCTGTGAATTAATTGTTTTCATGATGACAGTTCTATCCATTTTTCCACTTTACTGTATAGACGAAAAGTTTCCGCTTGTCAGTTTTCTTCCATGCCTGCCTGTTTCTTATAGGCTTCTGGTGGAGTATCGTTGACAAAGAATTATTTCATGACTTTGTTTGAAACATTTTACCATAATAACGCCATTAAGAGAGCTCTACGCAATGTAATAAATGCGTAGAATTTGCGACGGTGTTGGTTTAGTTATTTTTCTTTTCCTGTTGATATTTTTATAAAGTTGCAAAAGTGTCCAGGTTGTCCAGAAATGTGTTTAGACTAAAAATGAAAGATTTCTCGTACTTGATTATTATTGCTTGAAAAGATTACAAAAATAAGCACACACATTCATGCACAGAGCATTACTAAGAAAATGGATGCAACGTAAGGCCACTTCGTAAAACATATAAACCGTAATTGCTCCTTAAATGCTTTGTTTGGCAATGTGCTGTTAATGTATATGGCAGTGAGTAACCGCCCCTAAGCAAGGGCTAAGGCAGGAACATGCAATACATCGCAAACTTGGTTATTTCCATCCATGGACTGTAGTTTCGTGGTTTTCCATAAGAAGATTTTTGTCTCTAACTCTTTTACTTTCCTATTCCATGCTGATGAGTGCATAATTAGCCTGAAACTACAGTCCATGGAAAGAAATAACTGAGTTGGTGGTGTATTGCATTTTGTTAATGCAGTTTGTGTTATATAATATACTGTACACATTCAAGTTTAACATTTTTGTCAAGACAATATAAAAGTGCGCGACAAAGCTGTTAAAAGAACTAAGATAAGATAGACAATTTCATCCTTTTCTAACACTTTCCGATTTAAAACAGCTTAAAACTCATCAACCGTTCTATACTGAAAGGAAGGTTGCAAATTGGTACAGTTTTTAGGGACAAAAAATTGTTTTACGAAACTTTATAAAATATATTTCAAAGCTTTATAAAATATATTGCAGCAACAAGAACACTTTTTAGCCTACTTTCCCGTTAAAAATAAAAGAAAGACGAAAAAAGTATTAAAAGTAGCTTAATGCATCGAAAAAATATCGCCAAGTCCAAAAAATATCGCCAAGTTAAAAAAAATATCGCCAAGTCCAAAAAATATCGCCAAGTTAAAAAAAATAAAGAGGTAAAATGAATATCGAAAAATTAAAAATTTGAAAGTAGGGTATTGAGATGGGGAATTTGTGTGTCGGTCGGTCTGTCGGTCGGTCGGTCGGTCTGTCTGTCCCCCCCTAATAACTTTTGAATGAACAATCCGATTTGGACAAACTTTTTTTTGTTGGAAAGATCTCGGCGGGTACAGCTCATTCCCATATTTGATTTTTTGATTTGAACAATTTTTGGTTCAACTTTGAGCCGTTCAAATAACCGGTCCCGCGATACTAACTTTTTAATGAACAGTCCGATTTGAACAAACTTTTTTTTGTTGGAAAGAACTTTTCAAGGATACTTCATTCCCGTATCTACATTTCCGATTTGAACAATTTTTCATTCAACATTGAACCGCTCAAGCAAGCTGTCACCCCTAATAACTTTTGAGTAAACAGTCCGAAAAAAAAATGACTGACTGTGCAGACGATTTTTTGTTTATTTATTCATTTGTTTTATTGAATTTATTATTATTATTATTATTATTTTTGGCAGACGATTTTTTTTTGTAACAAAAATGTTTCATTCACTAGGGCATTTTATTCTTTACTTATATTTAACAACTGGCAACGGATTAAAAGTGAAATTCGAGACATTTTATCAACGGACGAGTTTTTTTTTCTTTTTTTTTTTCTTTTTTTTTTCTTTCTTTGATAAAATGTGTTTTGATGTACTTTGTACTTTTAATTTTTTTTTGAAAACAATTGAGGAATTTTTCTACGGAAGAACTGTAACAGTTACATTCTTTAAAAGGTGCGACAAAACTTTATTTATTCATTTATTTACTTTTTATGTGTCTATTTCATCTGATGAGAGAGGTATATTTTGCTTTTAAAGGTATGTTTGACATAATTTTTAGTCTTAGATAATCAAGAGAATAATGATCAGATGCTAGAATGCCGATGTCGATGTACGGGAAAGTAGGCTCGTTTAGTTCTTGACAGAACTTCTTGTTTTTAGCAATTATTACGAAACATTATTTTCTCTTAATCATTATGGCTTAGAAGAAACTCTCAAGGTGTGTAGTAGGGAAAAGAAACTCGCTTTATTTATACATTTTTATTTTTATTTTTTTAATGTAACTCGGAGCATTTTAAGTGCCCGGGTTGAAAATTGAAAAAACTGGTTCCATAGTAATTTTAAATTATTTTTGAAAATCAGCTATCAAACTACTTGAATTTTTTTTGTCGTTATTGGCATTTTAGAAATACTAATCGCTTGTGCGATTTTTTCTGTAATCATTTTATTTATTTATTTATTTATTTATTTATTTATTTATTTTTTTGGCATTTATTAATGTTCATGTTAAATGAGATGAATTTATTTGATGACGATTTTATTTTCAAGTGTTCTTATAGGATTCCAAACATTAAACAACATATATTTCTTAGAGATATTAGCGCCTTTATTGTTATAATATAATTGTTTTAAATGAAGTGTATACATGCAACATACATGCATGCACAAATACACCCACACACAGTGGGTGTGCAATCCCCACTCATAGTTCCGCTTTTTACAGTAACTTCTAGACACGACATCAATGGAACTACAAATTAAACCTTTCTAAAAAAGCCTTTTCAATAGAATTCCAAATTACGTGTAATTATGCAACTATAATAACGAATTACTAAAGCTAATGAAATACTTAAACCACTTCGTAAAAAATACATCAGTGATTTCGAGTCCTAATTTTCGTTCCTAGCTCGCTACCGAGTTATACGAGTGGTAATTTCTGTTTCGAGAAAAGCTTTTAGATTCCGATATACATGTAGTATTCAGGAAATTACTTTCGAAAATTGCCCATTGCGAATCGATGTAATCTTCAACGAAAAGAAAGTTAATTGAAGTGGTCATTGTTGCGTGAATGCGTTAACCGACTTAATGACTTGAAATTTGAACGATTATTTTCCCTTTGAAAGTCTTATTACTCTACGAATGAATTTTTTCTTGAGTTTTCCATCGCACTTATAAAAACATCTTTAAATATTGCTGTTAGACTTAACTTATTTCATTTAAATATTATTAGATACTTATATGCGGAATGTTAATTTTTTATATATGTTTTTATATAGCCTTTTTCTCGCATTTAAATACATTTTTATATATACAATGGGAGAATGGAAATGTGTGCACTCTTGTGGGGTATGTTCTATTTTTGAAGGCAATGGAATAAGCTTAAGAGCTTTCGTATTGGAAAATGTTCAGTACAAAGCTTAAAGTGCATGATCTACTCTAATATTTGCTAATTTTTTTTCAAACGAATTCCTTAAGCAGAAAAAAAACGTGGGTAACAATGGAAGCAATAGTAAATTGAAATTTAAAGAAATGTAACTAAAAAGGTGTGATAGTGCACTTCGTGGGAAAATACTTCAGAAGCATAAACGAGATTCTTGCTTGGTAATAAGTAGAGATGGAACGAAGCGGCATTTGGCCGAAGCGCCGAATACCGAAGCTTCGGCCAACTAATGGCTGAAGCTTCGGCCGAAGCTTCGGCTGGAGCACATGTTGAAGTTTTTGGATTAAATGCATAATAAATGCGTAGAGTTTTATACTTTTCTCCATATGTTTTAATATTCTTAATTCTTAGCGTTACACAATATTTTCAGCTTACTGTGGCATTCTTAAATTGATTTCATTAATTAAAGTTTATTTTTATTTTGGTTGTTTTTACTTTAATGTTCTTAGTATTACACAACATTTTCAGCTTACTGAGTCATTCTTAAATTAATTTCACTAATTAAAAGTTTTCTTGTTTTGTTTTGCTTTGTTCTGCTAGTACAAGAAAAGACGATATTACTGTTTTCGTATTGCAAATTAGTAGTAGAAAGCTCTACTTGGAACATGAACAGCTCAGTCTGCAGTTCAGTTAATGTTTTATAATAAAACAACTATTATGATCATGTATTATACCATAGAACTACCCAATCTACTACTATTTACGTTGTGTTATATATTATAAATATGTTAATGTTCTTAATACAAAATGCTTCAGTTTTTGGTGAATTCGAAAAAATAGTATCATGCATTCTTTTTTACTTGTCTTTCATTTGGTATTTATTTTATGAGGATTATTTAATAATGTCACAAGTTCAAAGAAACTATTCATTCCAAGGTTGAGTTTTGGAAATCACAAGCAATGAATCACAAGTAATAGAACTTTCGTTGCCTAAAGAAAAAGAGCTAGAACTGTACATGAACAAGCCACTCTTAAATAGGAAAAATTGCCCACTGGATTGGTGGATGGAAAATAAGACAATTTTTCCAGGATTATCAGAATTGTCCAAACGTTACTTATCTGCTCCAGGTAGCAGTGTATACAGTAAAAGAACATTTTCCGAAGCTGGTAAGGTGTACGAGAAGAAAAGAAGCAGGATTCTGCCTAAAAATGCTGAGACATTGGTTTTTTTACATCATAATTCTAAGTTGTGTGACAAATGAGCATGTATTATTCTATTAATTCAAGTATAAATGACGAATCTTTTTTAAAGTTAATCAACTAATCAGAATTTATTCTTTTTTAATTATAAATACTTAAAATGCGGATCTTGGGTGGATGTGTGCTACTAATGGACTGGGCCCCTTCCTCATATTTTGATTTATACAAAAATAAATAAATAAGATGTAGCTTTAAGTTATGTATTAACAATTACTTACTTGTTTTACTATATCCTGATTTTGTTGTTTAGAATCTTGATCAATGAAATACATAATAAGTTAATATATGTTGATAGATTAATGCATCTCTTAAAAAAACTGAAATTGTGTACCACCTATAAATTTCAAAAAATATAAAATTTTAAAAGAAAGTAATTCAGGATTCATAATAGTTGCACATCTGCCCTTGTACACATAAGAACCATTACCATTGTTCAAAGTTTCAAAGCTAGAAATCATTGAAAAATATTCAATGCAGTATATTTATATAGCTTTTATTTTAAAACTAAAGTTTTTTTTGAACAAATATAACGAAATGTGATATTTAAACGAACATATTGTTAATAAATATTTTATTAATTATTGAATGCATTCTGGCTTCAAATGTTCAATACACGCATATTTTTAATTGAATAAAAATTTCTATTATGCTTTATCATGAGGAACAATTTTGAGTTAAAAAGACTATCTTATATGAAAAAATTGTAACAGAAAATTTGCTGCATAAATTTTGGCCGAAGCAGCCGAAGCGGCCGAATCACAACTCATGCTTCGGCCAGACCGAAGCTTCGGCAAAATGGCCGAAGCTTCGGCTCGGCCGAAGCTTCGTTCCATCTCTAGTAATAAGCATTCAAAAGTAATTAAAATTTACCAAGAAATTGCCGCGAACACAAAATAGTTTTCACCACTAATTAAATTTGTTAAGCTAAAATTTGCTAATTAACGTTTTGTCGAGCTCCAAATGACATATGTTTTATTAAAGAAAGAAGTAAAAGCAAAACAAAGGTCAACATAAAATGCAAGACAAAATATGATTTGAGCATTTGACTTCTTCATGATTAAATAGTTTTTATTATCTGCAGAACACATACTTGCTGTTTGCGCATCCTTGGTACACACTAGGGAAAGATTGGATGCCATTACCTCAAGAAGTTAGATTTCTTTACATTATTTACATATAAGACAACACAAATAATATTTATGCACAAAGAGAAGGAAATTAAACCCAGGGCACCGGTGAGATCTAACCCACGTTCACCGTCTTAAGAAACAAAGGTTCTACACCAGAGACAAGGAGGCACCTACAGAACATAGTCTAAATTAATTTTGCTTTTTAACGAAGGACATGTTGTTTCCATTCTTCTTAAAAAGCTTTACTCTTCTTTGCACAAAAATATCTCGATCAAATAACTACAGTTCTTTTTTATACAATTTTGTTTCTGCTCATAATTCTTTGACATCATACGTGAAGCTGTTTTTATTCCCTGAAGTCTGGAATGCATAATTTATTTTCAATTACTGCAGACAGTGAGTATATTCAGGTCTCTTAGTTCCAGATTCGAAAGAAACAGAAAGAAAAAATAGCTTTTTACTAGATACTTAAAACAACGAGCAATATACCTACATAACTTACTAAATATTTAAAAACTACTTTTAGTCTTATTATTTTCTGTATAATCATTTTCTCTAATGTTTCAACGACAAACACTTTAAACTAGTATATATTGTATCTTAAATTTGCCTGAAATATACATTTTTTTTATTTTTCAAGCATTTAAACGACTTCGTTGAAAAATATCACTCAAAAAATGCAATTTCCTTTTGTTCACGATCAGAACATTTATTAAATCGAAACACAACATGAAGCTTATTTTCTATTTTAAAAAATATTCTTTATTTTGCTTGTATTTCAAAAAGAACAGTAAATAAAGCCATTTTTAAGTATGTAACGTACGAAAGTAAGCACAATAAGTTTCATTATTGTAACTGAACAACTACCTTAATAAGTAATCTAAGTTTTACTAACGCACTAAAACTGTAAAGCTATTTCATATAGCCCATAATCTTAATATCTGAGAAAATTCATTATGGAAGGAAGAACTTCAAGTTTACTCATGACTCAGAAAACTAAAACCATCCATTGTATTTTACGAAACAATTTCCAAAATATACATATATATCTATAGGCAGTTAATGGAAATTTCATGCTTAAAAATACACCTATTTCAAGTATTAATACCTCTGTGTATTTGGATATAAGCAATTTATACCTATTACTACACTGCAAAAAAATGAACTGTTGATAATACAGTATAACTAGCAGCCGAGGCTCCAGTTTGAAACTGTAAAATGCATTGTAATAAACTGTAAAACTAGCAATTTTAGTTTCTTATTGTAAAGTTAGCAATTGTACAGTTTATTGCTGTAAAATTTTAACTGTGTTATAGTGTAAAAACAACAGTATAATACTGGAAGCAGCGGTTCAAGTTTAAAACTGTAAAATACACGGTAATAAATTGTAAAATTAGATATTTTGCAGTTTAGTACTGCAAAAGTAGAAATTTTACAGTTTATTACTGTAAAATTAGCAATTTTTACAGTTTATTATTATAAAATTATGTGTAGTATACTGTAAAAACAACATTCAATTTCTACAGAGTACGTTAAATCATTATGTGCTCTTTATTCAACCTTAGACAGTACTTAAATCCAAACTGCCCAATTACAATAGAAAATAGCTTCTTTCACAGAGCAATCAAAAACTAAGTGATGTCGAGTTTCCTAGCACATTGAGTCCTTACTAATGTTGTATTGCCGACAAAATGTCTAGAAATCCAGGAAATCGAGTCCTTAGTTTTGAAAATTTATCTGTGTGGTAGCTACAGTTTGCAGAAGAAAGGAAATTAACAGAACAACTGCATTGTAACTCAAAGCGCTTCGACATTTTCCCGAATCTTTTAAATCTCTATAATTACTTCGGTTTCGGGTCTTGTTGAATCAGCGCAAAAACTCGGGAAAAAGAAGTTCCTTTAAGAGAAACATGTATTCTAGTGAAATTTTCTCAGAATAAAAAGGGAAAAAAAGTTCTTTAACTAAAACAATTTTCTCTGCCATTTCCTCTGAAATATTTGTTTCTGGGTATAAAATATTTATGCCTTATTTCACCTTTTTGTTCAATCTTAAACAGTTCGTCTTTCTTTAATGACTACTTAAGTAAACATTTTCGTTTTTGAAAGAAAAATGATTTTAACTGTTTTTACATAATGTACTTATAGTATTTGAAAAATAGAAGTTTTCATCAAATTTACAGCTACAACTTCCATGCAAAAAAAACATTAAAAAGAGATATTACATCATTCAGCTAAAACTAAAAATTTTAATACTACCTGTCACAATTGAGAGGTGAAATAACACCTGTATGTAAATGAACTGAAATTCCAATGCATAGTTTATTTTTTATTCTTCATGAATAGATTCTGCAAATCGTTTTTTATACTCTGATTCTTTAATGGCCTTAAATTCTTAAAACATAAATATATTTATATTTTTACTTCTTTATTTACCTACGTATTTTACGTTATGATGTCAAAGATACTTAAAAATGCTTAATGTGCTGTGCTTTAGAGTTACTAAATTATCATTTTGAAAGACAAAACGCGCACTTTAAAATATTAAGCGCTCTTTTTTGTAACCTAATATGCTTTATTGATAAAAATCATTAATTCAAAAGAAAATTGCGGTAGCAATTTCGTAGAACAATGTAGTTAAGAGAATTTTAAAAAGGAAAAATTACTCGTACGACTTATATCAATGGTTCTTTTAATTCCTTTTTTTTTTTTCAAATTGCCAGTAGTGTCACTTTTCAGAATAAGGAACTCTACTTGGATTGGTACGCTAATCCAAAATAAATATATATATATATATAATTTTTAATTTGTTAATTTTTTCTGCTATTCTTTAAAAGCCAATATTTTAAATGCAAATGATTTTTTGAAATGCAAAGAAGAAAAAAATATCTTTTGCCCCAATTTATTTGAAGAAGAAATATAAGGGAAGTTAAAGAAATCAAAAAAGGATGAGTAAATTACAAATTTAATTAGATGGTAAATATAATAGATTATATTTAAACGAAATTGTAAGTAATAATACCGAATTGTAAGTTAATAAAGCAAAATATAACAGTCTATTATAGCTTAAAAATGTACATTAGGGTGGTCACAAAAAATCAATTTTCGAATAAATTTATATTGTGTGTCTACATTATAAACTGCATTACCCATTTTCCCGAAACATAGTTTTAATGACACAACTAAATAATTAGAGTGCTAGAATAGGAAATAAAAAGAATGCAATTTAAAAGTCATTAGACATGATGAGTCATTAAACCAACCAGGATCACGTTGAATAATTTGTTGGTCGTTATCTAAAGCAGTTTTTTAACTACTAGTTCCGAAAGTAATTTTCTAACTAAAGTACCTTTGAATAAGAGATGCACAAGGATTTGGGAAGAAAATTTATGGTAAATAATTTTAAATGTGGGATAAGAATTTGATAATATATTCACTAAATCTTCCGAAATTTAAAGAATCAGCAGTTTGTTGTAGTTTCCTTTATTTAATTATTTATTTCCTATTATGCTTCCCTAAAGAGTATCGTTTAGATTTTAGCTGTCTGCAGAAAAACTGCATCTAAAGATTATTAGACAAAACAAGACGATTGTTCAAAACGCAAAAAAACTTAATTGTTTACATATTAACATTGAACGTACTATAATATATGCTCATTTTTTTCAAGTCCTGATATATTTCAACGATTAACAGTTCTAACTGATGAAATTTCAAGTAGTGTTTTTAGTTATGTTTAAAATATTACACTCTGTAGTTTTTTTAACGATTAGAAAGGGTTTCGCCAGCTGTCATACTTCTGGGGGTTAACACCTACAACATGTTTAAGGATTTGCGAAAAATTTAAACATTTCTTTCTGAAATTTCTCAAAATTACTTTAGGTTTTGTATAACCTGTCAAACATAGTGCATCACTTGCAGGAAAAGACGTTTACACGGGAGAACCGCCTTCATTGAGATGGAACCTAATTAGATTTAAGAATTCTAACATGTATCAATATGTACTTCCATTATGCAATGAGTTACCGCTCATAAGTCAGGGCTAAGTCAAAACTGAAGCAAATATACCCACAGCTCAATCATGACATCCTAAGACCGCGATTTCGTCCTCATTTTGGACTCCTCAGTCAGAAATAGCCAGTAATCAAGCTGGAGGCAAATATCTTCTTGTTGTAGCCAAGATTGCCTTCAAACTGGAAGATAAAATGGATTTACCTTACCAGCGAGCGTCCGCAAACCATGGTACGGTTCAACTCGAAATTGAAGGCAAAAGCTGGATATTATGCAATGAGTTACCGCTCATAAGCCAGGGTTAAGGCAAAACTGAAGCAAAAACACCCACAGCTCAATCATGACATCCTTCTCAGAATATCAGCTTATGAGCTGTAACTTATTGCATAATACCCAGCTTTTGCCTTCAATTTCGTGTTGAGCAGAACCATGGCTTGCGGATGCTCGCTGGTAAGATAAATCCATTTTATCTTCCAGTTTGAAGGCAATATTGGCTACAACAAGAGGATATTTGCCTTCAGCTCGGTAATTGGCTATTCCTGACTGAGGAGTGCAAAATAAGGACGAAACCGCGGTCTCAGGATGTCATGATCGAGCTGTGGGTGTATTTGCTTCATGTACTTCCACTGTTTGTGTGTTTTTTTACATATTTTAAAATATATTAAAATATACGCGTAGCATTTGTTATATATTTTGTTCCTAATTTAAAGTTTATTCCCCACAATTCACTTTCTTACAATTAATTTTGTATGTTTATTCATACTAAATGACAAGTTTATGTTTGGCAAAGATCTGATTCCAATGTTTTTTATCTGCTCAGACAAAAAAAAAAAAAAAACCGCGCCCTTGAAATGGAGACAGACTGTCAGACTGAAGATACGGTTTCAACCAAGTTTAATAGCCTTATAGCCTTTCGGAATATTTAGAATTGTGACTTATATATAACTGTGCACATAATATTTTTTCTGCCATTAAGGAGAAAAAATTATTAAAATGTGACGAATCTATGAATCAGCTAGGAAAATTACCCTAGGAAAAAAAGCCTTAGTTAAGGCTACTATTAGGCTTAGTTTGATAGGATTATTTCGAGACTGTAATCTGCTCCAATATTTGTGAGTGCGTTGCTAGATTGAAAATAGCTGGTATTTTTTTTTTAAGATACTTCTCACTTTTAAATGTAATGCATAGCTTTTCCCAAAGCAGTCATTTAGCGATTATGAAAAGGGAAAGCCCATCCTCCTTACCGATTAGTTTGAAAACATTCTGTGATCTATTTTGTAAAAATTTTCAGCAAACTTTGTTTTTAAAGGTGTAACAAATTCTAAATAAGTAATTTATAAAATGCTTATTCAATGCAGAGTTTTGCTAAATAGATTCTACTGAGTGAGAAAAATATTTTTGAGCTGCATCTTTAGTAGAAAAAATCCTTAGTAATTTCAGTTACATGGAAAAACAAAAAAAAAAAAAAAGAAACAGGGATCATCCAGAAAAAAGCACTTTAAAGTTTTGCTTTTTGTTTGTACACACTGCATGACCTAAAATCACTTTTAATTGTGTTTGAAGTAATTTTTAGTTTTGAAATAAAGGATAAACTTGTTTTTTATCATTTGGTCAATTTTGAGGTAATGTAACCCCCCAAAAGTTTAAGAGTGTCCTTTTTTTTCGTTTGATCCAAGCAAATAAATATAACCAACAGAAACAAAATATCAACTACGAATATTTATCGCCAATCTTGCATTTCTAAAACGTAGTATTTCAAACATTTGCTTTTTGAAAGCGAAGTCAGCTGTTAAAGTGTAATCCACGTTATAAGCTTCAAAATTTGATACTTTGACCTTGCTTAATTTACATAATCAATGCTCGCTCACACATTGAAAGACCATGTGCTTCCAACGTGGGCAGTCGTCCGTAACCCAATTCGTACGTGTCACGTCTGCTACTTTGGAACATTATTGGCAGGTCAGAAAGTGGAAGTACATTTACTCCCTTCCAAAGGTTCAGTCAAAGATTTCATTTCTAAAGAATAAAATTGCATTTTGTGCTTAAAATATTAACTCTTAATGAAATTTAAATTTTTGTATCATAAATTCTTAGTTAAGTTTGAGAATAAGTCAAAGTAAAGTACATGTTCACGTTTAAAGGGAAATTTAACTGGTAATACATGCTTGCATTATTCAAAAGTACTTCTTGACACATTTCATCAATATTGAATGAATACTTTAACACTTGAAAAGTAAATTATGAGTTTCACGTTATCCGCACAAAAATTGCTGAATACTTCAAGACACGTGTTTTAGGGTTGCAAGGAACATCCTTTTTTAAATACAAAGAAGTGTGAACTTTAAGATGAAAAGCCATCACTTTTTTTTTTCGGATGACATTTCGCTGCTTGAAATGAACAACGGCATATCTGCAAAAATCGATTTTTTTTTATTACATCAAAAAAGTCTGTTTTTTTTTTACACTTTCTTGTGGTATTATCGGCATATCTCTAGTTTCAAAATATCACGCAGCAATCGTTAATATCGTTGTGCATAGTTATTATTTTGGCGCGCTTTTCCCAGTAAACAACGACACAGCCGCCATTGTGTCAGTTCTGAATAAGTACTTGGAGTGTCTATCATCTATGTCTATGTAAGTTGATTCGACATAAGTACCCTTAATACCATTTTACTTCAAAATGCCGTTTTACTACAAAAACTTTGAAACGCTCTCCTGAAAAATCGTGTTTTGCAGATATGCCGTTGTTCATTTCAAGCAGCGATTTCATCCTAAAGCTCACACTTCACTTAATTGAAAACAGTGGTTCCTTGTAACCCCGAAACACGTTTCTGCAGCACTCTGCGATATTTGTGGGAAAATCATGAAGAGGATTTGGCTCATATTTAGCAAACATGGATTCCTTTTTTCAGTGCTAATAGCTATATTATTTTATTTTTTTCTTGCATTTTTCCCTCTTTTCCGATATAGGGGAGAGTGGTAATGAATGGGCCACTTTTTGGTTTTGAATTTTTGTAATTTTTTCTAACACTTTGTTTTAATTCTAAATTGGTGTTTTAGTTACTTTACTTATCTGGCTATCTAAAAAAAAACATAAAAGTTGGATTAGCACCTGTCTATAATTAATTATGATAGAAAATAAAAATTTTGAAATTTTGGCCCATTCAACCCCACCTATGGGGTTGAATGGGCCATCAAAGGTAATGAATGGGCCACTAAATGAATTCAATGAAAACATGTGGATTTAATCTTTTATTTGCTGAATATGACAAAATAAATGTGGCACTTGACATGATGATACAAAATCATACTGATTTAAAATTATATAAACATCAAAACTGATGCAATTAAAATAAAACTGATGCATACCAATTGTAGCAGAAAAATGACTAAATAATGAGATTGTAAGAAATAAATAACATCAAATATATATTTAAAAAAATAACAGATAATACACACTATGATTTAACAAAATTTATATATTTCAAAAATAATATTGAAAATCACTTTCAAAAACTTCATCTTCATTTTCAAACTTGTCAAAATTCAATTTTTTTTTTAATTTACTAGACATCGGGAATAAGAAATATCTAACTTAAGTTACCAAGAAAGAAAATGAAATTGTACTGTGAGGAATATAATATGAAGGAGAGAGGGGGGCTTTTTCAAGCCACGCACTGCGACCAGAGGTCTATTGTACTATAGGAATATAATATAGATCTGCAAATTATATTTAGAAGTTACTACAAACATATTTTGACGACAGTAATCTTTATCTATGACAGTCAGTTGTGTTTCATATTAATGCGAAAATTCAAAGAAAAGGAAGAAAAACAATATTTAGGTGGCCCATTCATTACCATGACATAGTGGCCCATTCAGCCCCACCTATACTTTTGGAATACATTTAGGTTTTTTGAGTACATTGAATTTAAATAACATCAAAATACATCTTAAGATTAGTTTATAGATATGGAAAGACTAGCTTATACATATGTATGCAGTGAAATACTTGGTACATTTTAGCTAGGAAATGTTTTACTAAAAAGGGAAAAACTTACTTTTCAGTCAGATTCTTGACCATGCCACTCTAGATTGAAAATGGCTCAGCGCAAACGAATGAAAATTGGATGAGTTTAGTAGAACAAATAGCTACATCTATTGGTGGCATCAAAAAAAAAATCATGCAAATACTTTTTCATATTTTGTTAGTGGCCCATTCATCACCATGGCCCATTCATTACCACTGTCCCCTACACTGCCATGCAAAAGTTTAGACAAAATGCAAATATATGAATAAAAAGAAAACTATTCAACGAAATGCTTTCAAATTTCTACTGCAGGTACACAATATGGTCCCAAATACGTGTCTGGAGTTCTTAAAACTATAACTGGAATCAAATTTTGGACATTACAAAAGACATTTTTTATCATTGTTGCAAAAGTTTAGACAATAATCAGATTTTATGCAAATATCCCTTGAAATGTGATTGGTGGAGGAAATGCGGGACTGTATTATTCGATTATAAAGTGCAGAGATTGCTGAATAAATAATCAAAATCTCAAAAGCTCTTTAGTTCTCGTGTAAAGAAGATGAGAAAGTTTGGAAGCCGAAATTTGAAAATGAACCTACTTTATTAATTTTTTGTCTTTTAAATCGGCTCTAGTATGGTAGTACATTGTTTTTTACTTTGTGGAGAGCAAATTCAGACATGCGTATCGATCAAAAAGTCCAAGAAAAATTATATTTCTTAAGGATGAAGGAATTGAAAAAACGGCTCAAACTGACGATTCGCCCCTTAATCCTACAAAACTTCAACTTGGGTCAAAAACAGCACGTGACAGCATAAGTAGATGAACAACTGAATCGGAATGCATAAAAAAAACAAAGAATTGTGCTTGAGCCTTTTCGGACAGAGTGTCCCAAATAAGCCAGATTTTAATGGTAAAAGCAGCACAGCATATGATCATTGGATATTTCTCAAGTCCCGCGAAAAGAATTATAATCCATCTAGGCCATCCCAATTTTAATAATTTTAATCAAAGAAAGTACCATTCATTTTTTAGTCACGATGATACATATGCTGCTTTTCACATTAAAATCTGGCTTATTTGGGACACTCTGTCCGAAAAGGCTCAGGCACAATTCTTTGTTTTTTTATGCATTCCGATTCAGTTGTTCATCTACTTATGCTGTCACGTGCTGTTTTTGACCCAAGTTGAAGTTTTGTAGGATTAAGGGGCGAATCGTCAGTCTGAGCCGTTTTTTCAATTCCTTCATCCTTAAGAAATATAATTTTTCTTGGACTTTTTGATCGATACGCATGTCTGAATTTGCTCTCCACAAAGTAAAAAACAATGTACTACCATACTAGAGCCGATTTAAAAGACAAAAAATTAATAAAGTAGGTTCATTTTCAAATTTCGGCTTCCAAACTTTCTCATCTTCTTTACACGAGAACTAAAGAGCTTTTGAGATTTTGATTATTTATTCAGCAATCTCTGCACTTTATAAATGAATAATACAGTCCCGCATTTCCTCCACCAATCACATTTCAAGGGATATTTGCATAAAATCTGACTATTGTCTAAACTTTTGCAACAATGTAAAAAAATGTCTTTTGTAATATCCAAAATTTGATTCCAGTTATAGTTTTAAGAACTCCAGACACGTATTTGGGACCATATTGTGTACCTGCAGTAGAAATTTGAAAGCATTTCGTTGAATAGTTTTCTTTTTATTCACATATTTGCATTTTGTCTAAACTTTTGCATCGCAGTGTAGATGTGAAATCTGTTCTTTACGGCGAACACTTTAAATTTTGTTGAAATGCAGTCACTACAGTTTGCTAAACAGAAGTTGCTTCTGACTAATCAGTAGCGTAGTTGTCTGCTTGAGACAATTTAAAAATATAATTTAGAATAGTTAGTGTTAAAAAATCTAAGTTAGTATGAGGAAAAGAGGAATTGTGTAGTTTAATGTGAAATTCCCACTTTAATTTGAAAAAAAAAAAAACATATATATATATATATATATATATATATATATATATATATATATATATATATATATATATATATATATATATATATATATATATATATATATATATATATATATATACACACAGGGTGTCCTGATATAGAATGACTGTTTTCAAAAATTCATAACAGGAGAACAGTAAATGATTTAAAAAAAAAATCTTGCAGAAAATTCATGTGGTTGGGCAGGAATTTTTTCTCTCAGAATTCAAAGTTTTTGTTTAAAAAAATTTCAACAGATGGCGCTGCCGATAGTAAGCCCCCATAGATATGCGGTGTACTTTGGAAGCACATAATCCAATCTTGCCCGCTGTACTACGAGGGTTTTGGGTCGAGCTCTCAAGGCAATGGTCTATGAATCCTAAGGTTTCAGTATCAAAGCCGACGATCAGAATTCGTTTTGTCAGGTAAATTTAAAAGTCAAAGAACAAAAATGGCATTTCATATCACAGTTTTTCGGAATTTTTCATGCTTGCAACTACTTTACAATATTTTCTTACTGTCTGCCACTAGCTGCAATCACATCTCATGCATTTTGTCTCATGCCGATTGCGACATGTGATTGCAGCAGATAGTAAACATTTTGAAAATATTATTATGTAATTTTGTTCAATAACTAACCGGTTACTAATTGTGTTTTAGGATTATTATTTTTTTTGAACAATAAGCGATATCTTCTCATAAATCTTTGAAAACCGTCTGTTAACTGCGAGATGTGATTGCAGCTAGTGGCAGACAATAATAAAATATTGTAAAGTAATTGTACGCATTAAAAATTCCGAAAATTGTGATATAAAATGCCATTTTCGCTATTTGACTTTTGAATTTACCTGACAAAACGAATTCGGATCGTCGGCTTTGATTCTGAAACCTTAAGATTCCTAGTTCATTACCTTGAGCGCTCGACCAAAAAAACTAGTAGTACAGCGGGCAAGATTGGATTATGTGCTTCCAAAATACACCGCATATCTATGGGGGCTTACTATCTGCAGCCCCATCTTTTGAATGTTTTTTTAACTTAAACTTGGAATTCTGGGAGAAAAAAATCCTGGCCAACCACATGAATATTCTGCAAAAAAAATTTTTAAATCATTTTCCGTTCTCCTGTTATGAATTTTTGAAAACAGTCAGTCTATTTCAGGACACCATATATATATATATACGTATAATGATTACAGGGGTTCTGTCTGATTCACCAGCTGATAGGGGTCAATCCAACACCATGTTTTTTTTTTCAATTTAACCTGCCACAGGTCTCACAAATAGTAGTATTGATGGGGGATAATAAGAACAGATAATTACTGTCAAATAAAAGTATATTTCCTATACCAGTAAACGTATGATCTTTCGAAATTCGAAAGTAATTTTACTGATGAAAAATTACAAATAATT